>APFE031591071.1:65334-97133 GCA_000404065.3 Pinus taeda
ACATATTCTCCCATGGATAGCTTGATATTATGGCACTTTCCTAAGCAATTTATGGTTCCTCCACTTGCAACCATCACTAGACACTTTGGCGCTAGATATAGGAAGCAATGCAATTCTTTGGCTATATTGTAATGAATAAAATTATGGGTACTTCCCGAATCAATCAACACTATTACCTTTTTCTTCTTGATATGCCCTTCTATCTTGATAGTTTGAGGAGTGATAATTCTAACCAATGCATTACAAGATATGGTCAGATTCATTTCTTCTTTTTCCAGGGTTTTTTCCTAGTGTATATCCTCTTTTTTTGACGTTTCTTGTTCCTTTTCTTTCTCCTCTTCACAGTCTATGTAAAATAAGTTCTTCTCAGCACATTTATGACCTTTAGTGTATTTTCTATCACAAATGTAAAAAATCCCTTTTGCTCTTTTTTCTTCCAATTGTTTTGGTGTCAACCTTGTAGGTTTTGGACGGCTAGGGGCAGCAACACTTCCATCATTATGACTGTGAGTGGTAGGCTTCCTTGTTGCCATAATTTTGTTTTCCATTTTTCTTTCCAACCTAAATGCCTTCTCCAATGAATCTGGTTCCCAAAGGCGAACCTCATGTTGGATGTTATCTTTTAAATTCCCTATGAACATATCAATCCTACCTCTGGAATATCTTTTACCCTTATATTCAATTTTTGGAAGTCCCCAATGTGCTCCATCATTGAACCCTTTTGTTTGAGATTCATCAATTGGCTAAAAAAAGTGTTGCTTTTTGTATCCTCATAATGTGCTATCATTTCATTCATAAAAATAGCCCAAGTGACAATTTGTTTATGAGAGCAAAGTCGACGATACCATACAAACTGATTTGGTTCCAAATATAAAGTTGCAATGCATACCTTTGGTGTGTTTTGCACATCATGGAGTTTGAAAAATTGCTCCATCTGTAGTAGCCATGTTCCAGGATCCTTGCCATCCAACTTCCTCATATCGATCTTTGGAACATGGTGGTTCTTCAATCCAACGTTAGAGTCTATGAAATCATTATTAACATTTATTTTGTTCTCATCATGAGTTTCCTTTACTACCCTTTCGCCATTAGTAAGAATTTCTTGTACAAACTTTGTCAAATCTATCTTCAAATATTTCATGCATGTCTTCAATTTTGTCTTCAAATTGTCCATATTAGTTTCCACGCCATCCATCTTAGCTTCCACGTCATCCATCTTAGCTTTCACGCCATTCATATTAGCTTCCACGCCATTCATCTTAGCTTCTACTCCTTTCTTTAAACCATCTATATTAGATTCCACGCCTTTCTTTAAACCATCCATCTTAACTTCTACTTCTTTCTTTAAATCATCCATCTTAGCTTCTGTTACTTTTTGTGTGAGTGACATTTGTTGTACTTGGTCTTGTAATTTTGATATATCTTGTTGCATTTCTTCCTCTTCTTCATGAATCATGCTAGAGCTTTCAAGTTGCTTACTAGGTGTTTCCATTTTCTTTATTTCGGGCATCAATTACGGATAATAATGCTTCACTATGCCCTTTGAATTCCTTCAAACTAATTTTTCAAACCAAACTTATGCAAAAATTGAAAAAAAAACTACACACCTTTTTTTTTCACTTTGTAGGAGCTTGATATTGAATCTGATGTATTTCTATGATTTCATCTCTTCTAGTTCTGAAATCACGACCTGGCATAGCTCTCTATGTCCTCTTTCCAATGCCACCAGTTTGATCGAAACTGGATTCTCTAAGAAATATTTATGCATAGTCTCCCAAGATTACTTGATTATATACCTTTTCAGAAGAGAAAACCTGTATGAAGTTCCATGTGTCACTATTTTGACCTTCAGATCTATAAAATATATACAAGATACTACATTCTGTCCTCTTTTTTAGCTTCTTACGACATTTCAATCTGATTTTCAGAGAGACAGTTATGACGATTTTCCCATGGTGACTTGTTTGGAATGTAATTCGGGGGTCTGCAAAAACCCTAACTTCCTCAGACTATATCTTCGAAAATATAGTGGGATAGGATCTGAAATTCGGAGCCGAGCTTCAGACTGATTTCTTCTCAAATGGGTTTTTTCTTTAGCTTTTGAAACTTTGTAGTGAAATAGTTATAGCGAAAATACCACGATGACCTGTTTTATCTTAAATTCTGGAGCTTGCAAAAAGCCTAAATTCCTCAGATCATATCTCCGAAAATATAGCGAGACAAGCTTTGAAATTTAGATCCGAGGTTCAACACAATTTCCTCTTAAATGGGTTTTTTTTCTTTTGAAACGTTGTAGAAAAAAAAGTTATATCTAAGATTCCACGATGACCTATTTGGAGCAGCGCAACCCTAGAATCCAAAACTTTGATACCAAATGTTAGGAAACCAGCTCACAATATAAAAAGATAGATCAACGCCTTCGAATTCAGCCTCTTCGATGGGGCAACCTCCTTTACATTACACAAATGAACAATTCTTGGATGATTCAAATGACAAAACCTCCTTTCTATATATAGGATTCTAAGGGGACACAATATAACCAAGCCGACCTAAAAATAATAATATAAAGGCACAAAAATAACAATAGTAGGATTCTATGGGGCACAATAATAACAATATGGGGACAATAAGGGCACAACAATAACAATAAGGGATACAATGACAATAGTAATGGGGGAATCACTAATATTATAGGGACCTAACAAGAGGACATGTCGGCTCACATACACTCATGTTGGCTAATTACAAAGGAAAAACACTATAAATAGGAGTGCTCGACTTCATTTTAGAGACATATTTTTTGTCATCATAGTCTGAAGTGCGAGGTATAGGTTTGAAGTTAAGAAGAAGTGTGAAGGTCATAAGGGAAAGCCTCCTAGCCAACATAAAGATAGAAAGAAGAGAAAATTTATTTTGGGCATCTCTTGGATATGTTTTGAAGACACACATATGAAGGAAGTAAAGGATACTTGCTGCAAAAAGAACTAGACCTTATAAGGCAGGTGAGTTGGAAGAAAGTCAATACAAGAGGAAGTTGAGGGAAGCTAGAAGGAATCACCATGAAAAGAGTGATTCGGATTTAAACAGGAACACAACAAATTATAGAGATAACCATAGACATGGAGATGCAGTGGAAATAATACTTCATTTCATTAATGTAAAATACTGAAATATACTTGCAAACAAGAATGGAAATAAACCAGCTAGGGCGATGGTAGCTTATCTTTGAGAAGAGATGTGGTGGCTACATGCCTCTGAACTACCTTACAATGAGGCTCAAGGGCCTTTTTAATTATTGAAAAATAAGAGAAAACCCTAAACAACCAAAACCCGAGGAGATGTAACACCAAGAGTTTATGGGCCCCATTGGGGTGAGTTGGACAGCCAACTTCCCAGGGTCGCGACTTGGTCATATTATCTCCGTTTGATGGGCATGATAGCCTGTTGGAAAGATCTCTTCGAGGACTACAACAGAAAAGATGATTTTAGACAAAAAAAAATCATTGGCAGTAGATTTCCAAAAAACCATTGTTTAGGGCCTCAAAACGGCTTCGAAAGTTTAGGACCCGAAAAACTACTAAAAATAGTAAACTATGCTACAATTAAGGAAACTAAAAAACTGAAAGAAGCAATAGTGGGGGTCCAAGTGGAATTGGCAAGTGGCCACCAATATCCAACTAGATCATTCCTCCCCCCTTAGGAAGCAATGGTCCCCATTGCGTTGAGTTCCTCCATGAGATGAGGGAACTTCTGCTGAACTTGGTCCCTGGTGAGCCACTTGCCCCAGTGAAGGAGTTGGCTTGCTTTGAAAACTTGATATAGTTAGATATTCTACTAGCGAGTGTGCTTGATCTGTGTGTCCATGATCTAATCAATTGCGGCTTGTTCCATGCAATGTGGATGTAACTCTGTGGGTGTGAGTTGTTCTCCAATGTTGGATGTGTCTAGTAATGGTGTAAAGTATGGTTGAAGGTGGTCTACATTGAACACTGGGTGCAGGCCAACGAATGGGGGAATGTTGAGCTCAAATTCATTGTCTCCCATAGCCTTGGTAATGGTGTAAGGACCATATCAGAGTGGCTTGAGTTTCCAATAGGCTCACGTAAGGTGTTCCTTTTGCAAATGCAACTAGTCTTTATCACCCACCTGAAACTTGTGTGGCACCCGATGTTGATCATGTCACTGCTTGTACTTGGCATTTGATTTCTGCAAAATGTCATGGACTTGCTGGTGAATATGTTGGATGTGCTCAATGAAGCTTTTTTCCTTATCTGTTTCGAATTGGACATGAGTCGAATATGTGTGAGTAGTTACAAATGGCATTGCCACATCAATGGGACATAGTGGCTAGAATCCCAAGTCCACCTGAAAAGGGCTATGGCTAGTCAAGCTATGGAGAGCATGGTTGTAGTTGTGATGAACATAGGGGAGGCTCTCATCCCATGTGCATGGATGCTTTGAGTTGTACATGTGAAAAATGTGTACGATCATCATGTTGACAACCTCTGTTTGACCATCAGTTTGAGGATGGAAGGCTGTGGACTTAGTGAGTTTGGTGTCTAGCATCAACCAGAGACTGGACCAAAATGTATTGAGGAACCTTCTATCCCGATCTAAGATGATAGACTGTGGGATCCCAAAGTTTACCCACACTCGTTCAAAGAAGAGTTTAGCAATGGCTTCTGCTATGATATTCTTCTTGCAGGCCGCCATAATGGCCATCTTCAAGAACCTGTCGATGACCACAAAAACACAGTCATTTCCATGCTTAGTGGAAGGAAGGCCTAAGATGTAATCCATGGAAATTGATTCCCAAGGTTGACTAAGGGTAGGCAGTGAGGTATAGGGGCCTTGCTTCTTGATGGTCGGTTTGGCAATGGCGTTGGCAGTGCATGATCTGATGTACTTCCTGACATCCTGTCAAAGATTTAGCTAATAAAAATACTTCTACAGTACTACCACCATTTTCTCGACCCTGAAATGCCCAGCAACCCAACTGTAGTGTGCTCATGGACTTGCTGGAAAATATGTTGGATGTGCTCAATGAAGTTGTTTTCCTTATCTGTTTTGAATTGGACATGAGTCAAATATGTGTGAGTAGTTACAAATGGCATTGCCACATCAATGGGACATAGTGGTTGGAATCCCAAGTCCACCTGAAAAGGGCTATGGCTAGTCAAGCTATGGAGAGCACAGTTGTAGCTGTGATGAACATAGGGGAGGCTCTCGTCCCATGTGCGTGGATGTTTTGAGTTGTACATGTGAAAAATGTGTACGATCATCATGTTGACAACCTCTTTCTGACCATCAGTTTGAGGATGGAAGGCTGTGGACTTAGTAAGTTTGGTGTCTAGCATCAACCAGAGACTGGACCAAAATGTATTGAGGAACCTTCTATCCCGATCTGAGATGATAGACTGTGGGATCCCAAAGTTTACCCACACTCATTCAAAGAAGAGTTTAGCAATGGCTTCTACTATGATATTCTTCTTGCAGGCCACCATAATTGCCATCTTCAAGAACCTATCGACGACCACAAAAACACAGTCATTTCCGTGCTTAGTGGAAGGAAGGCCTAATATGTAATCCATGGAAATGGATTCCCAAGGTTGACT
The DNA here is from genome assembly GCA_000404065.3 of Pinus taeda. Taxonomy (NCBI): domain Eukaryota; kingdom Viridiplantae; phylum Streptophyta; class Pinopsida; order Pinales; family Pinaceae; genus Pinus; species Pinus taeda. The sequence goes on from APFE031591071.1 coordinate 70,950, forward strand.
AAGGGTGGGTAGTGAGGTATAGAGGCCTTGCTTCTTGATGGTCAGTTTGGCAATGGCGTTGGCAGTGCATGATCTGATGTACATCCTGACATCCTGTTGAAGATTCAGCTAATAAAAATACTTCTGCAGTACTGCCACCATTTTCTCAACCGTGAAATGCCCAGCAGCCCGATTGTAGTGTGCTCATGGACTTGCTGGTGAATATGTTGGATGTGCTCAATGAAGTTGTTTTCCTTATCTGTTTCGAATTGGACATGAGTCGAATATGTGTGAGTAGTTACAAATGGCATTGCCACATCAATGGGGCATAGTGGCTGGAATCCCAAGTCCACCTGAAAAGGGCTATGGCTAGTCAAGCTATGGAGAGCATGGTTGTAGCTGTGATGAACATAGGGGAGGCTCTCGTCCCATGTGCGTGGATGCTTTGAGTTGTACATGTGAAAAATGTGTACGATCATCATGTTGACAACCTCTGTCTGACCATCAGTTTGAGGATGGAAGGTTGTGGACTTAGTGAGTTTGGTGTCTAGCATCAACCAGAGACTAGACCAAAATGTGTTGAGGAACCTGCTATCCTGATCTGAGATGATAGACTGTGGGATCCCAAAGTTTACCCACACTCGTTCAAAGAAGAGTTTAGTAATGGCTTCTGCTATGATATTCTTCTTGCAGGCTGCCATAATGGCCATCTTTAAGAACCTGTCGACGACCACAAAAACATAGTCATTTCCATGCTTAGTGGAAGGAAGGCCTAACATGTAATCCATGGAAATGGATTCCCAAGGTTGACTAAGGGTAGGGAGTGAGGTATAGAGGCCTTGCTTCTTGATGGTCGGTTTGGCAATGGCGTTGGCAGTGCATGATCTGATGTACTTCCTGACATCCTGTCGAAGATTCAGCTAATAAAAATACTTCTGCAGTACTGCCACCATTTTCTCGACCTTGAAATGCCCAGCAACCCGACTATAGTGTGCTTCCAGAATCATCTTGGCATGATTGCTTGAAGGAACACACAGGTGACCCATGTGGCATAATAGGGCATCTTGGAGGTGAAAATATAGAACATGTTGACCCTTCAAGAGTGTCTCGTATGTGTGGCCGAATTCTGGGTCGCTCTTGTAGAGAAGTGGCCAATCAAAAGTCTCATTCCCACAAGAGTTGAGCACGGTGGTTAATGCCATGATCGGTGGTTGACTGAGGCAATTTGCAACATTATTGGTGCTGCCCTTCTTATACTTGATATTCAAATTGAATTGTTGCATATATGTTTTTGATCGTGATCATTCTGCAATTTCCCTTGAGTATGTATGAATTGCAGGGGTCGGTGGTCTGTGTGGATGACCGTTTCCTTCCCCAAAATGTAATGCTTCCATTGTCGGCATGCCTGCACAATGGAATACATATCTTTGTCATAAGTGGGATTCTTATGCACTGTGTCTGAAAGTGTCTCATTGCGATATGCCACTGGATGCCCATGTTGAGTAAGGACTACCCCAATAGCATAGTCAGAGGCATCTATCTCGACCTCAAATGGTTGTTGCAAGTCTAGTAATGCGAGCATTGGTGCCGAGTAGAGGTGATCTTTCAACTTTGTGAATGCCTTCTGTTGAGATTCAGACCAAAAGAATTTTTCTTTCACTCCTCCCTTGGTGAATTGACTCAAGGGCCAAGTGGTATGAGAAAATCCCAATATGAACCTGCGGTAGAAGTTGGCAAGACCTAGAAATTTGCGAAGCTTTGTCGGAGTGGTTGGAGATGGCTAATCCTGAATGACTTGCATCTTGGCTAGATCCACATGCACCCCCTGTTCATCAATAATGTATCCCAAATACTGAACCTGGGTCATGCCAAAAGTGCATTTCTCCAAATTGGCACATAACTTGTGTTGTCGCAATGTTTGGAGAACCTGTCGGATGTGGTGGAGGTGCTCTTCCCAAGTCTGGCTGAAGATCAGGATGTCATCCAAGTATACCACTACAAATGAGTTAGTGAATAGATGCAAGATGTCATCCATTAGCCTCATGAAGGTTGCAGGAGCATTTGTCAATCCAAAAGGCATGACCAACCATTCGAAAAGGCCCTCCTTGGCTTTGAAGGCAGTCTTCCACACATCGAAGGGTTCAATTGGTACCTGGTGATATCCTGACTTCAAATTGATCTTACTGAAATACTTTTCCCCCTTTAATTGGTCTAGGAGGTCATTAATCTGTTGGATCGGGTACCTATTACGGACAGTGATCTTGTTTAGCACCTGATAGTCAATACAGAGTCTCCAATTCCCATCCTTCTTTTGTACCAACATGATTGGCCTCCCACAGGGCGATGAACTTGGATGGATGTGACCTTTTTGCAGCAGCTCCTGAATCTGCCTCTTGATTTGATTATTCTCTAGAATGGAGTGTTGATAGATTGGTCCATTAGGTAGCCACACACTTGGTGTTAGATCAATGGAGTGCTTGACCTGATAGTACAGAGGAACCCCTGTGGGGGAGGTGATGATGTCCTCGTACTCCTCCATGACCTTATCCATTTGTAGTTGTCATGCAGAGGGGCCTTGTCTGGAGGTCATGGCCACTGTCTTCTTCTTTCCTTGAGGGCGTATCATCAGGAAAACAAATTTCCCAATTTTGGAAATGAGCTTACTGCATTATTTTAAGTAACCAAAGAGATGGCAGTAGGCGGTGCTACCTCTGGTATCCTGTACAACTTATTTCCCAAAGTAACAATAAAAACATGGGGCCTTGATTCATACACAACATGTCACTTCCACAAGTATGGTTGTCCTAATAATACATGACAAACTTCAAGGGGAGCAATATCAGACAATACCTCATCCGTGAAGGGCTTGATGCTGTATGGAAGGCAACACTGTTGGCTCACGCAAAGATCTCGTCCTTGGTGAAGCCACCCAATGGTGTATGGTTGTGGATGTGCTATGGTCAGTAAGCCCAACACTTCACGAACTCTGTTGAAATAAGGTTCTTTTGGCTCCCGCTATCGACAATGAACTATAGCGGGGTGCCCTTTACCCACATCTAGGAGTGGAAGAGATACTCCTCCTCCTCTGGATCTTCAAGTTCCTCCTTCTAGATCTTCATGGTGGCAACAGTGGCGTTGGGCTCCGCATCGATAATCTATTTCCCTTTATCATTCCCCTTGTCAGGTTCTGACTCAGAGTTGGAACATGCATCTGATTATGAAACCTTTAGCTTGGCCACCAGTGACTGCTTGACCTGACACTCACTTGTGTTGTGAGTGGAGCTCTTATGGAACTCACACCACTTTCCCGTGTCTTTTTTTGACTTCGCGACACTGTTCTTTGCTTGCAGCTTTGGTGGGTTGTCTTGGGCCACCCTGCCTTGGCTTTGTCCTTTGTTCTGCGATTTAGTGGCACCTTTCCCTTGCTTTGGATTTGCAGATCCAAAGTCTTGCTTCTTCTGTTTAAACTATTGCTCGAACTTGACGGCATATCGGTATGTCATTCTAGGCGAGGAGATGTTCAGGAATTCTATTTCTTCCTAGATGTACTTGTGTAGGCAACCACAGTATTTGAGTACCAAATGTTGCTCTGTATCCTTGACACCCAACTTTGTGCGAAGGGTATGGAAAATATTGGAAAAGTATGACACGTCTTGGTCCCTTCCCTGTCGTAGCGTGGTCCACCTTATGTATTGATCCTCATAGCTTCTGACAGGGTATTACTACTCCTTGATGGCATCCCAGAATGAATTCCAAGTGGGTGTAACTAAAAATAGTGAGCCTGTACTTTCATCCTTCTGCTCGCAGTAAGTTTCCCACCAATCCTTGACATGGGGGGTTGCTTTGAGAAGAGAAAAAGTAATCTTTTCCCGACTGGAAAAATCATGAACAGAAAAATAACCCTCTAGTAGATTTAACCATTTATCAACACCATCTGCATCTATCTGACCCTCGAATATGTGGATTTAAAAATTAACTTGTACCTTAAATGGTGTGGCGTTTCTAGAGTAGTTGTTGGAAGCCAATGTGTCACCCCTGGGTAGCCGCTAAAGGATCTAGGCAAAGTTTTCCATCATCACGTTCCTTTTTCACTCGAGGGCTTCTTTGAGCAATATTTTGATAGGATCTCCTTCCCCCTTGTCTTTCTTTTCATCTACCATGGGAGGCCATCGAGATTTGCGAGGCTAGTCTTGCAAAGGTTTGACTAGTTTAAGCCCTAACTCCTTATATCCTGACCTCATTGGGGACATGCAAAGAAAAACAGAGAAAAAAAGTAGACTGCTATGATACCATTGATTCAGATTTAAACAAGAATGCAACAAATTACATAGATAACCATAAATATAAAGCTGCAGCAGAAATAATACTTCATTTCATTAATGTAAAATACTGAAATATGCTTACAAACAGGAATGGAAAAAAACCAGCTAGGGCGATGGTAGCTTATCTCTGAGAAAAGATGTGGCAGCTACATGCCTCTGAACTGCCTTAAAATGAGGCTCAACGACCTTCTTTATTATTGAACAATAAGAGAAAATTGTAAACAACCAAAACCCTAACCCGAGGAGATGTAACACCAAGAGTTTATGGGCCACGTTGGGGTGAGTTGGACAGCCAACTTCCCGGGGTCGCGACTTGGTCATATTATCTCCATTTGAGGCACATGATATCCCATTGGAAAGATCTCTCCCAGGACTACGATGAAAGAGATTATTTTATCTAGAAAATCGCTGGTGGTAGATTTCCAAAAAAAAGTCATTTAGGGCCTCAAAACGGCTCCAGAAATTTAAGACCCGAAAAACTGCTAAAAATAGTAAACTATGCTAAAATTAAGGAAATTGAAAAACTAAAAGAAGGAATGGTGGGGTTCTAAGTGGAATTGGTGGGTGGCCACCAATATCCATCTAGATCAAAGAGGTCCTAATTCAAGGAGACCAAAACTAGTAAAGTTCTGAAGTAGTCGATGTTAAAGAGAAGCTGAGAAGTAGGAGAAAGAAGAAGGTCGACTACCGTTGACTCAAGGAAGAAGGACTTCATCAAGGGAGCTTTGTGTCTTAGTCTTATAGTGGAAAATAGGTCAAGGGTCCTAGTTTTGGTATTCGTCAACTGGAATCTCTATAAGAAGAAGAATTTGTTTGGGTTTTCCTCTCAAAGACTAAGAGATTTTGGCCCTGGATGATAGCCTATATTTTGTGTCTCTTGTTTCTTTATGTTTTATGCATTGGTATCTATTTGATGAAGAAGAACAATAATAACCTAAGTAAAAGAAGATCCTAATCTAAATAAGTAAAAATCACTCACAAGAAATTATTAATATAAGAGAAATCACATAATTACTATGCCGTAGATTTCTCAACATGGTATCAGAGCTAAGGTGACAAAGTCAAGGAAGGGTATCTTATCAAGGGACACTCAAGGATAATATCTTGAGGAAGGCATGAACACAAAGACCATATTTAAGACAAGATGTACAAAGGAAGCATTATAACCTTAGATCGAAGAAGGAGTCTACAAAGAAGTCCTGGGATCATCATCAAGAAAATAAGGCCAAGTAGAAGAGATCTATGAATCAAGGTCCTTACCATCAAAGACATCACCAAGAATTCATCATTGATCTTCATCAAAGGATCCAAAGAGATTTCACTCTCTGTGGGATCAAGGATCACTCTTAAAGAAAACTACCTTCATCAAGGAGACATTTTTAACTCTCTATATCATCATCAACATCAAGGAAGAAACAAGGATAAACGAGCATTCTATCGATTAAGTATATGACCTTGTCTAAATCTATCAAAATGTATTTTTTTCAAGGAAAGAAAAAAAGTGGTTGGGGCTTCAAACTATCTTGCATGGAAGAAAAGAAAATATCTAAATCTCATTGAAAATGAGGTCATGCATCATGTCAAAGGATCTATCACCAAACCAGGAGAATAAGATGCTCAAGAACTTGCAAAGTATATGAAAGGGGAAATTACATCTCAAAGGATTCTCATTGAATCCATAAAATATCCCCTCATCCCATATGTATATAAACTCGAAACTTCAAAAGAAATCTATAACAAACTGATAGAGTTGTATTGTAGAATTGAGACTTCTGTGATCTGTCATAGTTATAAGAAATTAGCTTCTGCGTAAATCACATAAAAATGACCTTTGTCGACGCGTTTCGAACCAACTAGTGTGGTTCATCGTCAGGACAAGTTGAAGACCCAGATCTGGCCTAGCAATTTAAATAGACTGAGCAGAGACTCCAACGGCTATATAACGGCTAACTTTGACCCTAAGACCTAGCCCAACTTAAATTAATAAATTTAACCTTATTATTATTTTGTTTCTAGAAATTAGTGAAATTAGGTGTGTTGACTAGAAACTTACGTGATTCATTTAATCGGATAACATTAGGTTATTAATAAATTAATATTAATGGTTATTCAAAATTAACTAATAGTTTGAATGATTTCTTTTATAATATTAAAATTAATTATATAATAATCTATTTCTAGAAATTAGAAAAATTAGGTATAATTAATAGTAATTTACCTAATTAAATAACATTAAGATAATAATAAACTAGTACCAATGGTTATTATACATTCATTAATTGGTTAAGTGTATTCCGTAATAGAGAATTCATCCCATTAAGTAAAGAACTTTACAAGATAAATATGTCTAGGGAAGATGGAATAGCCTCATACTTTATGAGGATATCTAAGGTCTAGGATTAACTACAAGATATGGTAGAAGTCATGTCTGGTAGTGAAATGACTACAATTGTATTAAATTCACTACTAGAGGAGTGGGGTAACTTTACTTCAAGTATTTATGGGAAGAAATAAGCTACTCCATTCTAGGATCTATGGTCACTATGCAAGATTGAAGAATCTAGACTAAAGGCCAAATTTGATGCGGGAGCAGGTGAGAAAAGTCAAGCTTAGGGAAAATTTGGAAAGTCTGGGTCTTGGAAAAATAAAAGGGACATGTCCAAGATTCAATGCTATGAGTTTCAAGAATATGGGCACTACAAAACAAAATTGTCATAAGATCAAGAAGGACAATAACAAAAGAGTAAGAGAATAATCCCATATCACTGAAGAAGTGGAGGAAGATGAAAAGACGAAATCCAAGAATAAGGAAGTAAGAGATCTCTATTATGATTGAGATAGTCTTCCTCACCTAAGTTCTTCTAAAGTTATTAAGTCTTATATTGTAAGATATATCTATCATTATTCACTAAGAAAAATGATGGGATGCATCATGGCATCATAGAAGCATTGAAAGCAAGAGCTCAGGACATCATCATAGAGAAGCATGAAAGATGGTTAGAATCCATGAAAGTCAAGGATATAGCTCTTGGGAATATCATTGGGAACATAAGTGGCAAGGTCATATAGTACAAGTTTCATCATACATCTATTAAAAGGAAACATCTACTGATGGGGATTTAGATCCTCGATATTCATTGATGGAATCTTCATTGAAAGTTTCATTGATCATTAGGAGAAGCAAGTGTTTCATCAAGAATTCCAATCTTGTGGAATTCATGGGATGATTGTATGATGACATAAAAGTGAAGCAAATCAAGGGATTGAGTCTCTTTCAATCAAGGAAGTTGCTATAGGAAGTCTGGATGACCCAAAGGAAAAATGAGGTATGTATGCTTAGATTTGATATTGTGTAAGTCATGTCATATGGTTGCAGGTAACATGGATCAGTGCTCTATATTGAGAGCATGATTAAAAGAAAGGATGTCCTCCCTCAAAGGAATGTAGGAATGCATGGGTCACACATTCACTAGATGAAAACAACATAATATGTCCTCATATGAAGTATGAGGTGGTTGACTACAATTGAGGAACTTTGATTAGAAGCTCCTGGGAATGTAATGTGCAAAGAAAGGAAGGAAGATATCATGGAATATGCAACCATGGTAAAGGAAATCAACATTCGAAAGACCAAGAAGATTTGACTACGATATTTCCATGGTAGATATGAAGACTCTCATGAAGTCTAGAAAAGAAAGAGATCCTTGACAATATATATATTTGGGAGATGTGTTGATATGTATGCATGATGTTGTTGTAAACTAGAATATGTCATGATGAAATACCGTCACAAAGGTAATGTTGATTTTAATGTTCATTCCTTTATATTTTAAATATTTGGATGGGTTTATGCAGGGATGCCAACAGAAGATCTATGGATATCTACCACCACCAATGCACCTGTAGTAGGATGAAATATCCTTAAGTAAACATGGCATGAAGAAAGTAGCATGGCATGAAGGAAGGAAAAATATGGACTGATGGATCACTTTTTCGATGATGACATGGCTGACTCATGAATGAAAGTGATGGATTGTCGGTGCCCCGTGTAGAATTCCAAAACATGAAGACTCTAAGATAACTAAAATAAATTATTGACATCATGAAGAGGAGTTCTTCAAGCAACTATTTGCCCCATCATCTCCACCTGAGGAGCTGCTATAGGTCCCTAATTAATAGGGAGCCTAGAAACAAGTTTCTTACTTGGAAGAAACTTGGAAATTCCTAATCCAAGAGGGAGCTTAGGTACATTCCTTCAGTTGGAATGAATACATTCCTTTAGTGGAATAGATATGTCCTCCCTAATTAAGAGGGAGAGATAGACACATCATTCTTGTCTTCACTTGGGAAAATAGAATGGAGGATTGAGTAAGCATTTTGTATCTGATGCTCTTTGAGGATATATTAGTCCATCCAAGATAAGAGTAGTCATAGAGGACCGATATTCTTTGAGGACTAGGAATCCAAGATAAGAATAGTCATGGTGGAACACATCTTGAGAACCCAGGTGGGGTATGTATTGAGAGACAATGATGAGGGTGTTTATACATCATTGGTCTCACCAGCATTGATCTTAGATCTCATGGAGATATAGATATGTTAGTTAAGGCCTTTCTATGTGACAATGTTGGTTGATATGATGTTATACAGATGGGTTACCAATCTAATTCTTCTTATGATAAATTCTTCAGATTGAGAATGATCAAGTGCCATTATGAATACCTCCCTAGTTATGAAGGAGTGTTGAAAAATGTAACTAGGTTCAGTCTTCATAACGACATGTGTAATTGTGATTTTATGTAATTGATGAAAAGAAGAAAAATACAATTATTATTGTAATGCTTGTCTCATGGGTTTCATGAGCAAGGAATTTTATTTTAGTATGAATCCCATTGTGAGTCCTTAGGATTGGTCATAAAGTCAAATTGAGTCAAAGTCATGTATGAAGGACCCTTCTTGGGCATATTACATTTTGTATGAGTCATTAGATAAGTATAATTATCCCTCCAAGACAAAGAAAAGTATCCTCCTCAATTTGGATTCAAAAAGAAATAATATAAACCCTCCAAAGGACATGTCGGCTCACATTCACTCATGTCGGATAATTACATAGGGAAACAACTATAAATAGGAGTCCTAGGCTTCAATTCAGAGGTATATTTTTGGTCATCACAGTTTGAAGTGCAAGGTATAGGTCTGAATTTAACCAAAAGTGTGAAGGTCAGAAAGGAAAACATCCTAGCCAACATAAAGGTAGAAAGAAGAGATAAGTTATTTTCGGCATCTCTTGGATCTGTGTTTGGGTCTGTTTTGAAGACACACATACAAAGGAATTAAAGGATACTTGTTTCAAAAGGAACCAGTACTTATAAGGTAGCCGAGTTAGAATAAATTCAAGACAAGAGGAATCTAAGGGAAGCTAGAAGTAATCACCATGCAAAGAGGGCCTAGTTCAAGGAGACCAAAACTAGTAAAGGTTTGAAGCAGCTAAAATTAAAGAGTAGTCGAGAAGTAAGAGAAAGTAGAAAGTTGACTATTGTTGACTCAAGGAAAAAGGACTTCATCAAGGGAGATTTGTGTCTTGGTCTTGGAGTGGAAAATAGGTCAAGGGTCTTGGTCTTAGCATTCATCAATTGGAATCTCTATAAGAAGACAAATTTGTCTTGGTTTTCCTCTCAAAGAGTGAGAGGTTTTGGCCCCGCATGATAGCATATATTTTGTGTCTCTTATCTCTTTATGGTTTATGCATTGGTAATTGTTTGATGAAGAAGAACACTAATAACCTAAGTAAAAGAATATCCTAATCTAAAGAAGTAAAAATCACCTCACAAGAAGTTACTAATAGAAGAGAAATCACATAATTACTATGCCCTATATTTTTGAACAAAGATGTTATGGGGTGAATGTGATATGAAAAATGATGAAAAGTTTAAAATGAAATTATAAATAACACGGAACAATCTAGCCCTAAGAAGAAATAAAATATGAGCTTGATCATGTAAATATATGAAAACAATAGAGGTTGAATATGAACTTTAAAAATGATAGCACAATATTAGGATTTGTAAATTGGACACCTAATGCAAATGCCTTTATGGAAGTTTCATTGGAACTTGTATGAAACCAAATTGATAGAGTTGTGATTAACATGTGAAGTCAATATAATTTAAGGGATTCCTGAATGTTGCAAAAATATGTATGCTACAATCCATCTAGACTCCTTCAAGAGGTTTCAGTTGAGAGTGCTTCTAATGGTGTCCAAGTAAGTAAGGCAAGCAATGAGCAAAGTTAAAGGAAAGGAACCGGGTAAGTATTTATTTCAGTTGAATTTGATATCTATTGTTTCAAAATTAATGCATGTGTTGTATGGATTCACAAGAAGGGGCATGGTTAAGGAAGGTAGCATTCAGTATGAAAGATGGAAATAACTTTTGTAACACATGCTAAATAAATAGAGAACTAAAATTTTCATAAATTCAAGATACACAATTCTCATTGTTGAATTGTTGGGTTACCGAAATAAAAGTTGATCATATTATAAAATGCTTAGATTGAAATTGATGCGTGCTTATGATGTTATGATAGTTTCAATTCAATCTATTTGAAATTAGGTGGACTGATAAAATTGTTATGTGTGTAATAAATCTGAGATCAGTTCTGAGAATATTGATGAGCCCCAAAAATGGATAATTATATGGGCTCATTCAGCCTCCTAATTCGAATTAATCCACCATTCTCATTAGTTTATTGCATGTTTTTTATTACATTTATGCTAATAGAGTGAATTGGGTTAGTCATTATGCCAATAAGTCTAATGGGTGCTTTGTGTAGTTTTTTGGTCAATTTTGAGACAAAAGCAAAGGTTTTAATGAGCACTTGGCAACCAAATTTGTGGAGGAACAAGTGAGAGGATTTGTAGGAAGGTGTCCCCTTCACTTATGGGCCCTTACCTCGAATTATCCACCATCAGCTCAGAGTTCAAGGGCCACCACATCAATTATCACAAGGGCAGCCGAGCAAGGGCTAGTAAAGTTGCTGTTAACTACAAGTTTTGGCAGTTGAGTTCCTAAAGTTTAGGAGGGCCGTTGGGGTCCTCAATTTGTATAAATAAGAGGGCTTAGGGCCTCATTTGGGGTTGGCAGAAGTTAGCTAGTTGGCAGTTCGATTTTAGTCATTTTTTAGTCATTTTTTTGGCAGTAGGTTAGCTCTGCATTTCAGCACATTTTCAAGCTTTTTCTTGTATTTCTTGAGCAATAAAGATGAATCCAGCTTTGCACCAGCTCTAATCTTTCTCAGGAGACTGTAGCTCTTGGATTTGGGCCCAACCCAAGTGCCCAATACCTCCTTTGTTTACCTTTATGTGTTTTTGCTGCATTCTTAGAATAAAATCTGCTATTTAGATTTAAATCTTGTTTTGTTATTTAGTTTTTTTTTTATGATTAAAAAGGATTTTCATGTTCATATTGATTTGATAGGTTAATAATAGAGAAGATCTTCAGAAAAAGGCTATCAAGCACCTCTAATCTCACCTCTCCCTCAGTGGGACCATAAGCTGGGACCAAGGTGTCCTTGCTGCCACCAAAAACACTGTCTTTGCTTCATCATGCAATTATTAGTGTTAGATTCTCATTTGCAAAAGTTGATACCAATTGTGATTACATGCTCAGATCCATTCTTGTTTGGTTTCCATAGTTGATTTACGTTATTTGTTGCCAATAAACTACTGTGCATCATGCTTATGGTTTCTAGGTCAAATTAGGTTAAAGTAGTTAGATATTTGGTTTGCATAGCCTTTGTTGATTAGTTTTGGGAAATAACGTGCAGAGTACCTATGATACCTCTTCATCTATCCTTGCCCCATCCATGCAACCTGATTCATCCTCTAACTAAGATTCTTGCCTTCATTTGCCTCATTTTCCCACTTTGCCCTAATTTCTACATTCTTGTGCATTATTGCTCCCTCTATCCTCGAACAAATCCAATCACTCCTTAGCCTCATTCACCAAGTCCTAGACCCCTTAACATCCTTATCCAACCTCTATTTCCACTTTCCCACCATTTTTCCTCCATCAACCCTCCAAAATCCTCTTTTGAGAACATCCTGTAGAAATTACAGAACATCTTGTAGAACCCCTGCAGAACCCCTGCAGAGTTCCTGTAGAAGCTCATGAAAGTGGTTTCTTGAGATCCGATCACTGTGAAACTCTCTGGAAGGGTGCTAGGGACCCCTTAGGCCATTTTCTAACCTTCCCAACCTCCTGCAAGCATTTCCTTTCGCCAATCCACCTCTACATAGTCAAAAACAAGTTAAAGCACATGCATGATAATTCTGACAACTTACTCAAAAATACAAAAAGATGTTTTTTCTAGATTTTATAGTAGAAGTAGCTTAGTCATATGCATTTTACCTTTATAAAAGTCAATGGCATCCATTTCCACTGCTTTCATCGCTTTTCTTGCACCGGTAGGGTTAGTCGGTAAAACTAGGGTTTGCTAGGGTTTGCATTTCCTTTTCGCTTTTCACTTCTTTTTGCAAGTATAGTAGCCTATGTTGAGTTAGCTTTCGTCCATCACATTTAAAATCTTCTTCTAAGAACTCATATAAGTTGGCTTAGCTCCTAGCGAACTTATGCTAGCTAATCAAGTGATAGTCGCGGCAAGAGCTAGTACTTATGCATACAGCACCGTCGCTTCCAAGTTTGTTATGAACTACCGGGTTGATAAAAGTAAAGAAGGGAGTTTCAGGAGTTGCAGCATTATTGCTGCAATACTAGGGCCCACCATATTTTTGGCGTCGTTGCCGGGGAAGCGTCAGAGTACTTTTTGATTGCTGCTTTTCTTCTATTTTCTACTACAACCTTCTGCTAAATAGTTTATTTCAGCAAGCGTAAAGTAGATTGTTTCATTTCCATTCTGCAATTTCATTTCCATAAAAGTAGATTATACATTTCCTGCTTTCATTTCATTTCAACAAGCGTAGATTAGATACTTCCCGCTTTCATAGATTAGCATTTCAATTCCGCAATTTCAATTTTGCAAGCGTAGATTAGCATTTCAATTCCGCAATTTCAAATCTGCAAGCGTAGATTAGCATTTCAATTCTGAAATTTCAATTCTACAAGCATAGCCTAGCATTTCATTCCATCAAAGTAGATTAGTCCTTTCCTGCTTTCATTTCAATTCCGCGTTTTCATTTCAGGAAGATAGATTTTAGTTAGTTGCAGTTCAATCTATTTCAGGTTTGCAGGTACAAGTAGAAAAAAAAAAAATCAACCAAAAAGATTTCCTTTCATGCCTTGTAGGAGTAGAGATAAGTCAGAAAAATGTTTGCACAACACCCCCACTGCGTCACACAGCCAACCTTCTCTCTTCTTCGATGGCTGTGATTAAAGAACCCTTAGCTGGATAGCAAGACATATTTGAAGAACCTCTAGGGGAGAAGAAGAAGAAAACATTCTTCTGGAGCAAATGGCTACAAACAAAAATGTTGGGAGCAGTACCTTATCCAAAAACGAATTTGCAAATCAGATGGAAGATTTCAAGAGCGATATGAGGCAGTTTCTTACCATGCAACTGGATACCTTACAGATCCAAAGGAAGCAAGAGGAAGCCAAGAGGGCTTTGGCCATCTTTTGTCCTGGGTGCACTAGAAAGCATCCTAGAAACGAATGTCCAATACACTCCCTAGAAGTGTGTTTCGTCTGTGAAGAATACCATCCTATGAATCAGTGCCCTTCCTTGCCTAAACTTAAAGATGCATATCAGAGAGCCAAAGGAGCCACTGAATCACTCTATTATATGAATCAAAGGAGCCCACATGGACCCAGACCTTACCAGCAGGAACTGCAAGGGACATCTGAGACCTATTACGACCCCTATCAAGCCACTTCCATGCCTTCTTGGGGTCCCCCTGCTCATCCTTCCTAGTCCACACCCCTCCTTGGTCGTATCCTCCTCAATACCATGCTTCTCCAGTTGCTCATTCGTTTCACTCTTATGCTCAGCCACAACCTCAGTGGAATGCACCTCATTAGGGGTGGAGACCCTAGTACAACTCTCCTCCCACTCATTTGCCTCCACCACCTGCCCAACCAAAACCCCATCCACATCCATCTCAAATATACACCCCCACTCAACTACCCATACCACCACTTCCAAACCCGCACATTGGAATAGCTCAACCCAATTGTAAAGCTGAGGCACAACTTGTCCAAATGACTCCTCTTGAGCTCAATGATCTTCACCATAGCTCAGGAAGAGTATCGCAAAAAAGAGATTATCTTGAAAGCATTGAAGGACCACATCCAACAAAAGAAGATTCAAAAGAGGAGATCAAAGAACCATGGGCTGCACTAGATGAAAAGAAGACATCAGAATCAGAGATTGTGAGAGCTCCCTCATGGTTACCATCAAATCCTCCATGTATTCAAGAGGAAAATCAGCAAAAAGAGGAAGATGGGAAGGCCATGGTAGAAGGTGACATGAAGAATGTTCCAAATCAGCAAAAGGACCAAGCATATCAGAGCTATATTGAGATATGGTTCCAGACTGTCACTAAGTTGTAGTAGTACTCTCTTCCTCGGCTATGTTTGATCCCTTCAAAGTCAAATCATTTGGTCTCTGAAACCTGGATACCTGTCAAAGCATGCATTTCGAGCCTCCACATCATTTTGTCTCTAATCTCGATGTGCACATGGCTCCCTTGGAAGTATTCTTATACTTGAAAATGATTTTGTTTTTCAAGTAGGGTAGGGTGAAAAAAAAAGAAAAGAAAAAAGAAAAAAGGCAAAATGAAAATAAGAGGAAAATAAAAATCTAAGGTGAAAACCTCCTCGGAGGCGCCTCAAATTGGCTCATTGATTGAAAACCTCCATGAGGCAGTCAATGGGTTGGAAAAAAGAGAAAAGAGAAAAGAATAAGATCCTTGGGTGAAAACCTCCCTTGGAGGCACCCACGGCAGGCAATTAGAGTGAAAACCTCCATGAGGCACCATAGTTGTTTTCAAAAAAAAAAAAAGAGAGAAAAAGAAAGAAGAAAAGGAAAAAAAGAAAAATAAACCTAATTTCCATTGAATAATTGCAGGTTGCAGTAGGGAATACATTGCAGGTAAGAAGGGTCGCGCAAAACAAGGATAGGGGTCCGTACTAGGCTACAAGACATCTCTACAGACACTCCCTTCATGACCACTCACTTTTCCTAGGATTTGATCACATTCAGGTAGAGATTCCACCTTCTACAGGAAGTTCTGAGATTTCTACAGGAAGTTTTGTATTTCTACAGGAAACATCCTGTAGAACCTTCAGGCGAGCCAAATTCGATTTTGGAAGGGAATTTGAAGATTGGAATCTATTTGTTAGGCCTGCATCCACCCCTGTTTCCACCCATCACCATGTGGCACCCTGTTCCATCTCTTTACACCTCCGTCACCCACCTGGTTATGTGTTCCTGCACAGTCATACAAGAAACCATGTTTGCCTCAGATTGACAGTAAGAATTTTTTAGTGGCAAGTCAAATAACAAAGTCTCGCACACCCTACCTGCCCAAGCTCATTTTTCTTACCATGCAAAAAACTACAGAATGCTTGGAAGCAAAAATACATAGTGCTGAAATTTGTTTTTTCCCTTGCTTGAAAACCATGCATCCATTTGCAAAATTGTTACATGGGGAGTTGTATGGGGATGATGGCGACATGCCCAAGCAATTTCAGCCAATTCCGATGCATGGTTTCCAAGAAATTAGCCTCTATCACCTTCAACCATTTTTGCATTTTATCCATATCCATGCATCTGTTTCAAAATATGTTTCATGGGGAGATGCATATGGGTGATAGTAACCTACCCAAGTAGTTTCAGCCGATTCCGATGCATGGTTTATGAAAAATTGACCCTTGTAATCTTCAGCCAGTTTCAATTTTTCTCGATATCCATGCATCCTTTGACCATAATTTTACTATGGGAGGTGCATAACGATGATAGAAGCATGCTCAAAAATTTTCAGGTCAATCCGATCTATCGTTCAGGAGCAATGGAGAAAACAAGTTGTTGTCCTGCAAAAATCCAGCATCAGCAGCATGAAGGTGCAAATCTGAAGGATGAAACTAGCTCCTGTAGCTTAGATCTAGCCAGAGGATACCTGCACAGGAAAAATAGCCATGAATCAGCAACCAAGCCATCATGCAACCATAGAAACAAATGCATGCAGCAGAAGGAAAGGCCACAACACCTCACAGCAACCACATTCGACTTCCAGGTACGTGACTAAACTCGTTCCTCTGTTGCATGAATGTAATCTGAGAACTGTGTGAACAATGAAATGATTGTGATTAAGAAAAATCGGTGGCCAACTAACTAGCCACCCTCATCCAGTTCAAACAGCACTCGGTGGGTTCAATCGACACGTGTGCTCAGCCATCTCAGGAAGAACTCTGAAAACAGGTAGTGGTGACCGTTTAAACTCCAGCATGATTGATGGACGTGATTACAGGCAAAGAATAAGCAGTCTGACGAATGCGATGGATGTGATCAGTGGTGGCTGTTTAAACGGTTTGCATGGGTCCAACGTGCACTTGGCCAGCTCACCCTCCATCAACGGAAGTCTCCATAAACAGCCAATCGAACTCTCACCTCCATTGTTTCCATTTTATCATCGTCCCTGCAGCTGCAACAAGCTCCATACCACCTCCATAGTAGCGAACCAATCTTTCTCGACCATTTTTTTAAAACCCTTCTACTTATTGGGCTCTACAGGAAGTGCAATTTCGTTCTACAGGAAGGCTTCTACAAGAAACACAGAAAACAACCATGCAGAAAGAAAACCTGGGATTTTCAGTGAATTTCAAGCTCAAAACGAGGTAGGATCCGGGAAACTTCTTTGTGCATGATTTGTTGGTGCAAAATGGTGAATTGAACACAGCATTAAATTGAAAAATGAGAGTAAAAAGTTTGTCTGTGCATTGAGAACAGTGGAAGTTTGCCTGCATGATTCACTAAGTTTACCCATTTTTTTTCTTTTGCACCCAAAATCTCCTCATCAGTTTAAAAAAAAAAAAATCCCTTGCAAGGAAGACATGTAGCAATAGAGACTAACCTGTGTGTGTGGAAAGACCCGAATTTACATATCTATCAATGTGTTGAAAAAACCAGTGTCCTTATGCTCTGCTCTGTAAAAATTTTCTTTCGTAAACAAACAGACCAATTCTAGGTGACAACAGTTTTAACACAAGGGAATTACTGCCATTTGATGTTGTAAAGAGCACATGAAAAATTCCTTCTTGGGTTCAAAAAATACCGAATTCAGTTGTCCTCTACTTCGGCGATTGACTGTGTTTTTTTCCCACTTGAGCATTTTCTTTTTTTGGTTAAAACACAAACTCAACACCATGCCAACTGAAGAAATTGAGAAGAACAATGATGAAGAAATGCAAGACATTCAGGCACAACAAGAATAGAGAGGAAAAGGAGAAATGGGCCAGATTGTTGAGCCTAAAACTATGGGAGGAACAATGGCACAAACACCTAGGGAGAAACGATTGCAGAGTAGAGCAGAGAGGATTGAATAAGTCCAAACAAAGGAGGGCACAACCAAGGCAACCACATAGAAATTAAAAGGAAAGACACATCCAGCCAAGCAGACCGAAACAGTTGAAACGGTTCCTACAGGAAGCATGAAAACAGTTTCTACAGGAAACATGAAAACAATTGACACAGGACTTTTTACAGGAAGCATGGAAACAGAGCAGTAAAAGGAGAAATCACCTGAGATTTTGGCCAGGGAGGCAGCAGCTGTGCTAGCTTCCTTAAGCATATCTCCAAAACAAAAAGGGAAGCAAAAAAAAGGGAGCCCTCCATGTAATTTAAGGCAAGAAGGAGCACGTGGATAAATGCTGGCAGACCCCAGCCACAGTCAAAGGAGAAAATTGTCATTAAGGACACAATAGCTAAAAAAAAGGAGGAGTCTCCTTCGAAGATATCCATCACCTATGAATGAGGAAGCCAAAAACCTTCACTTAGAGACAGAGAATTCAGATGATGGACTCAAAGACAGCTCTACAGGAAGTTGAGACAGTTCTACAAGAAGCTGAGAATTCTCTACACGAAACTCGAGCTAAGCTAAGAGAGACCAAGAAATTGGAGGAAAAGGCGACCAAACAATCACAGGAAGAAGGAAAGACAAGGAAACATCTGATGAACAACAAAGAGAGGACAAGCTGCCGGCTGAGGTTGAGGCACTAACAAATCGGCTACAAGAAAAGGAGCACATGCAGTGGGAAGAAGTAGAGAGAAAAGCATGGTTTCATGACCAAGAAGAGGACATCACTTTAGAAGCTTGGCATGATAGGGAGGCCACTAGGGCCATCAAAGTTGAAGAGATAGATTAGTTTCTCAGAGGATGAGCAACACTATCAGTAGGGGGGTGATGATGAGCCCCAAAAATGGATAATTATATGGGCTCATTCAGCCTCCTAATTTGACTTAATCCACCATTTTCATTAGTTTATTTCATGTTTTTTATTATATTTATGCTAATAGAGTGAATTGGGTTAGTCATTATGTCAATAAGTTTAATGGGTGCTTTGTGCAGTTTTTTGGTCAATTTTGAGACAAAATCAAAGGTTTTAATGAGCACTTGGCAGCCAAATTCGTGGAAGAACAAAGGAGAGGATTTGTAGGAAAGTGTCCCCTTCATTTATGGGTCCTTAACTCGAATTCTCCACCATCATTTTGGAGTTCAAGGGCCACCGCATCAATTATCACAAGGGCAGCCGAGCAAGGGCTAGTAAAGTTGTTGTTAACTACAAGTTTTGGCAACCGAGTTCTTAAAGTTTAGGAGGGCTGTTGGAGTCCTCAATTTATATAAATAAGAGGGCTTAGGGCCTCATTTGGGTTGGCAGAAGTTAGCTAGTTGGCAGTTCGATTTTAGTCATTTTTTTAGTCATTTTTTAGGCAGTAGGTTAGCTCTGCGTTTCAACACATTTTCAAGCTTTTTCTTGTAGACAGTTTTTGATGTAACTATTATTTCTTGAGAAATAAAGATGAATCTAGCTTTGCACCAGCTCTAATCTATCTTAGGAGGCTGTAGCTCTTGGGGTTGGGCCCAACCCAAGTGCCCAATACCTCCTTTGTTTACCTTTATGTGTTTTTGCTGCATTTTTAGAATAAAATCTGCTATTTAGATTTAAATCTTGTTTTGTTATTTAGGTTGCTTTTGATGAATAAAAAGGATTTTCATGTTGAGATTGATTTGATAGGTTAATAAAAGAGAAGATCTTCAGAAAAAGGCTATCAAGCACCTCTGGTCTCACCTCTCCCTCAGTGGGACCATGAGCTGGGACCAAGGTGTCATTGCTGCCACCAAAAACACTGTCTTTGCTTCATCATGCAATTATTAGTGTTAGATTCTCGTTTGTAGAAGTTGATGCCAGTTGTGATTACATGCTCAGATCCATTCTTGTTTGGTTTCCATAGTTGATTTACGTGATTTGCTGCCAATAAACTGTTGTGCATCATGCTTATGGTTTTTAGGTCAAATTAGATTAAAGTAGTTAGATCTTTGGTTTGCATAGCCTTTGTTGATCAGTTTTGGGAAATAATGTGCAGAGTACCTATGATACCTCCTCATCTATCCTTACCCCATCCATGCAGCCTGCTTCGTCCTCTAACTCAGATTCTTGCCTCTCATTTGCCACGTTTTCTCACTTTGCCCTAGTTTCTACATTCTTGTGCATCATTGCTCCCTCCATCCTTGAACAAATCCAATCGCTCCTTAGCCTCATTCACCAGGTCCTAGACCCCTCCACATACTTATCCAAAATCCATTTCCACTTTCCCACCATTTTTCCTCCATCAACCCTCCAAAATCCTCTTTTCGAAACATCCTGTAGAAATTACAGAACATCTTATAAAACCCCTACAGACTTCCTGTAGAAGCTCACAAAAGTGGTTTCTTGATATCCGAATACTATGAAACTCTTTGCAAGGGTGCTAGGGACCCCTTAGGCCCTATTTTAACCTTCCCAACCTCCTGCAAGCATTTCCTTTCGCCAATCCACCTATGCACAGTCAAAAACCGGTTAAAGCACATGCATGATCATTCTGACAACTTCCTCAAAAATAAAAAAAATATGTTATTTTCATATTTCTCTTCAGAAGTAGCTTATTCACATGCATTTTTACCTTTCCAATAGTCAATGGCATCCAGTTCCACCACTTTCATCGCTTTTCTTGCACCAGTAGGGCTAGTCAGTAAAACTAGGGTTTGTATTTCCTTTCCGCTTTTCGCTTCTTTTTGCTAGTAGATTAGCCTCTGTTGAGTTAGCTTTCATCCATCACATTTCAAAGCTTCTTCTAAGAGCTCATAGAAGTTGGCTTAAGCTCCCAGCGGACTTGTGCCAGCTGATCAAGTGACAGCCACCACAAGAGCTAGTACTTGTGCATATAGCACCGTCACTTCCAAGTTTGTTACGAACTACAGGGTTGATAAAATTAAAGAAAGGAGTCCCAGGAGTTGCAGCATTATTGCTGCAATACTGGAGCCCACCATATTTTTGGCACTGTTGCCGTGGAAGTGTCAGAGTATTGGTGATAGTTTCTTTTCTTCTATTTTCTACTACAACCTTCTGCTAAGTAGTTTATTTCAGCAAGTGTAGAGTAGATTGTTTTCTTTCCATTAAGCAATTTCATTTCCGCAAAAGTAGATTAGACATTTCCTGCTTTCATATATTAGCATTTCAATTCCACAATTTCAATTCCGCAAGAGTATATTAGCATTTCAATTCCGCAATTTCACTTCTGCAAGCGTAGATTAGCATTTCAATTCTGCAAGCGTAGATTAGCATTTCAATTTCGCAAGCATAGCCTAGCATTTCATTCCTGCAATTTCATTTCAGTAAAATATATTAGTCCTTTTCTGCATTCATTTCAATTCCGCATTTTCATTTCAGCAAGATAGATTTTAGTTAGTTGCAGTTCAATCTACTTTAGTTTTGCAGGTACAAGCAAAAGAAAAAACAAAAAAAAAAAAAAAAAAAAAAAACAAAAAAACAAAAAAAAAAAAAAAAAACAAAAAACAAAATCATCTACTTAGTTTGCAGTACAGCAAAAAAAAAAAAAAAAAAAAAAAAAAAAAAAAAAAAAAAAAAAAAAAAAACGAAAAATATTTCATTCCTACCTTGTAGCAGTAGGGATAATTTAGAAAAATGATTGCGCAACACCCCCACTACTTCACACAGCCAACCTTCTCTCTTCTTCGATGGCTGTGATTAAAGAACCCTTAGGTGGATAGCAAGACATATCTGAAGAACCTCAAGGGAAGAAGAAGAAGAAAACATTCCTCTGGAGCAAATGGCTGAAAATAGAAATGTTGGGGGCAGTACCTTTTCTTCCAACTCATCCCTTTGTGTTGGAAAAGGTCAATGTGAAAATATGTTGGAAGATTTCAAGAGTGATATGAGGCAGTTTCTTGTGATGCAATTAGATAACTTGCAGATCCAAAGGTGCACTAAAAAGCATCCTAGGAACGAATGTCTAGTGCACTCCCTAGAAGTGTGTTTTGTCTGTGAAGAATGCCATCATACCAATCAGTGCCCTTCCTTGCCTGGACTTAAAGCTGCATATCAGAGAGCTAAAGGAGCCACTGAACCACTCTATTATATGAACCAAAGGAGGCCACATGGACCCATACCCTACCAGCAAGGAATGCAAGGGACATTCCAGACCTATTACGACCCCTATCAAGCCACTTCCATGCCTTCTTGGGGTCCCCCTACTCATCCTTCCTAGTCCACACCCCCTCCTTGGTCATATCCTCCTCAATACCATGCTTCTCCAGTTGCTCATTCGTTTCACTCTTATGCTCAACCATAGCCTCAGTGAAATGCACCTCATTAGGGTTGGAAGCCCCAGTACAACTCTCTTCCCACTCATTTGCCTCCACCACCTACCCAACCACATCCATCTCAAATATACACCCCCACTCAACTACCCATACCACCATTTCCAAACCCGCACATTGGAATAGCTCAACCCAATTGCAAAGCTAAGGCACAACATGTCCAAATGACTCCTCTTGAGCTCAATGATCTTCACCATAGCTCAGGAAGAGTACTGCAAAAAAGAGATATCTTGAAAGCATTGAAGGACCACATCCAACAAAAGAAGATTCAAAAGAGGAGATCAAAGGACTATGGGTTGCACTAGATGAAGAGAAGACATCAGAATCAGAGATCGAGAGAGCTCCCTCATGGTTACCATCAAATCCTCTATGTATTCAAGAGAAAACTCAGCAAAAAGAGGAAGATGTGAAGGTCATGATAGAAGAAGATATGGAGAATGATCTAGATTAGCAAAAGGACCAAGGATATCAGAACTATATTGAGATATGGTTTCAGACAGTCACTAAGTTACAGCAATACTCTCTTCCTCAGCTATGCTTGATCTCTTCAAAGTCAAATCATTTGGTCTCTGAAATCCAGATAGTTGTTAAAGCATGAAATTCAAACCTCCACATCATTTTGTCTCTAATCTCAGTGTGCACATGGCTCCATTGAAATTATTCTTATACTTGAAAATGATTTTGTTTTTCAAGTAGGGTAGGGTAGGGAAAAAGGAAAAAAAAACGAAAATAAATGAAAATAAGAAGAAAAAATAATCTAAGGTGAAAACCTCCTTGGAGGTGCATTAGATTGGCTCATTGATTGAAAACCTCTATGAGGCGGTCAATGGGTTGGAAAAAAGAAAGAAAAAAGAGAAAAAGAAAAATGGAATAAAAATATCCTTGGGCGAAAACCTCTTTGAGACGCCCAGGGTAGACAGTGAGGGTGAAAACCTCATCGAGGCACCCTAGCTGTCTTTCAAAAAAAAAGAAAAAGAAAAAAAACAGGCATAATCTCTATGAAATAATTTCAGGTTGCAGGGAATACATTGCAGGCAAGGAGGGTTGTGCAAAAAAAGGATAGGGATCTGTACCATGCTACATGACATCCCTACAGACACTCCCTCCATGACCACTCGCCTTTCCTAGGATTTGATCATATTCAGGTCGAGATTCCACCTTCTACGGGAAGTTCTGTATTTCTACAGGAAACATCCTGTAGAACCTTCAGGCGAGCCAAAATCAACTTTTGACGGGAATCTGAAGGTTGGAATTTGTTTTTTAGGCTTGCAGCCATGTATGTTTCCATCCCTCACCCTTCTCTGTTATTTTTTCCAGATAGTTGTAAAAGCATGAAATTCAAGCCTCCACATCATTTTATTTCTAAACTCAGTGTGCACATGGCTCCATTAGAAGTATTCTTACACTTGAAAATGATTTTTTTTTTCAAGTAGGGTAGGGTAGGAAAAAAGGAAAAAAATAAATAAATAAATAAATGAAAATAAGAAGAAAATAAAAATCTAAGGTGAAAACCTCCTCCGAGGCGCATTAGATTGGCTCATTGATTGAAAACCTCCATGAGGCAGTCAATGGGTTGGAAAAAAGAAGAAAAAAGAAGAAAAAAAAATGGAATAAAAAGATCCTTGGGTGAAAACCTCTTCGAGGCACCCAGGGCAGACAGTGAGGGTGAAAACCTCATGGAGGCACCCCGACTATCTCTAAAAAAAAAAAAAAACAGGCCTAATCTCTATGAAATAATTGCAGGTTGCAGGGAATACATTGTAGGCAAGAAGGGTCGTGCAAAACAAGGATAGGGGTTTTTACCAGGCTACAGGACATCCCTACAAACACTCCCTCCATGACCACTCGCCTTTCCTAGGATTTGATCATATTTAGGTCGAGATTCCACCTTCTAAAAGAAGTTCTGCGCTTTTTACAGGAAGTTTTGTATTTCTACAGGAAACATCCTGTAGAACCTTCAGGCGAGCCAAAATCAACTTTGGAGGTGAATCTGAAGGTTGGAATTTGTTTGTTAGGCCTACAGCCATCCATGTTTCTATCCCTCACCCTTCTCCATTATTTTTTCCATCTCATTGTGCTTATTTCCTAAAAACTGTGTGTTCTACAGGAAGTTCCTGTAGAAATTACGAGAAGCTAGAAATGGATTTCAAAAAGGCAGTGTGACGAACATGATAGATTCTTAAAGGGTTCATAAGTCCTCCTACAATCTTCAAACTCCTGCTCCATCATTTCCATGCCTGCATTGCAGCCCAAGCTCATTTTTTCTTACTGTGCAAACCGTCTGCAAAATGCTTTGAAGCAAAAATACATCAAACAGAAATTTTTTTTTTTCCCTCACGTGAAAGCCGTGTATCCATTTACAAAACCATTTTATGGGGAGTTGTATAGGGATGATGGAAACATGCCTGAGCAATTTCATCCAATTCCAGTGCACGGTTTCTAAGAAATCAACCTCCATCACCTTTAGCCACTTTTTCATTTTCCCCATATCTGTGCATCCGTCTCAAAACCTGTTTCATGGGGAGATGCATAGGGGTGATAGTAACCTACCCAAGGAATTTCAGCTGATTCTGATTCACAGTTTCTGAGAAATTGACCCTTATAAGCTTCAACCATTTTCAGTTTTTCTCGATATCCATGCATCCTTTCACCACAATTTTGCTATGGGAAGTGCATAACGATGATAAAAGCATGCTCAAAAAGTTTCAGGTCAATCCGATCTATCGTTCGGGAGCAATGGAGAAAACAAGTTGTTGTCCTGCAAAAATCCAACATCAATAGCATGAAGGCGCAAATTTGAAGGATGAAATTGGTGCCTACAGCTTAGATCCAACTAGACGATACTTGCACAAGAAAAATAGCCATGAATCAGCAACCAAGCCATCATGCAACCACAGAAACAAATGCATGCAGCAGAAGGAAATGCCACAGCACTTCATAGCAACCATATTCGACTTCCAGGTACGTGACTAAACTTGTTCCTCTGTTGCATAAATGTAATTTGAGAACTGCGTGAATAATGAGATGGTTGTGATTAAAAGAATCGGTGGCCAGCTAATTGGCCACCCTCATCCAGTTCAAACAACGCTCAGTGGGTGAATACGACATGTGTTCTCAGCCATCTCAGGAAGAAAACTGAAAACAGGTAGTGGTGACTGTTTAAACTCCATGATGATTGATGGACGTGATTACAGGCAGAGAACAAACAGTCTAACCAATGTGATGGATGTGATTAGTGATGGCTGTTTAAACGGTCTGCATGGGGCCAACCTGCACTTGGCCAGCTCACCCTCCCTCAACGGAAGTCTCCATAAATAGCCAATCGAACTCTCACCTCTGTTGTTTCCATTTTATCATCGTCCTTGCAGCTGCAACAAGCTCCATACCACCTCCATAGCAGTAAACCAATCTTTCTCGGCCATTTTTCAAAACCCTCCTGCTTATCGACACTCTACAGGAAGCGCAGTTTCATTCTACAGGAAGGCTTCTACAAGAAATCTAGAAAACAGCAATGCAGAAAGAAAACCTGGGATTTTCAGCGAATTTCAAGCTCAAAATGAGGTAGGATCGGGTAAACTTCTTTGTGCATGATTTGTTGGTGCAAATTGGTAAATTGAACACGGCATTAAATTGAAAAATGAGAGTAAAAAGTCTGACTGTGCATTGAGAACAATGGAAGTCTACCTGCATGATTCACTGAGTTTACCCATTTTTTTCTTCTGCATCCGAAATCTCCTCATCAGTTTTAAAAAAGAAAATAAAAAAATTCCCTTGCAAGGAAGACATGTAGCAGTAGGGACCAACCTGTGTGTGTGGAAAAACCCGAATTTACATATCTATCAATATGTTGACAAAACCAATGTCCTCATGCTCTGCTCTGTAAAAAATTTCTTTCATAAACAGACAGACCAATTCTAGGTGACAGGAGTTTTAACACAAGGGAATTACTGCCATTTGGTGTTGTAAGGGGCACATGAAAAATTCCTTATTTGG
>APFE031591071.1:98460-141257 GCA_000404065.3 Pinus taeda
TTTTTGGTCAATTTGGAGACAAAATCAAAGGCTTAACTGAGCACTTGGCAGCCAAATTCGTGGAGAGGATTTGTAGGAAGGTGTCCCCTTCATCTATGAGCCCTTACCTTGAATTCTCCACCAGCAGCTCGGAGTTCAAGGGCCACCAAATCGATTATCACAAGGGCAGCCGAGCAAGAGCTAGTAAAGTTGTTGTTAACTGCAAGTTTTGGCAACCGAGTCCCTAAAGTTTAGGAGGACTGTTGGGGTCCTCAATTTTTATAAAAAAGAGGGCTTATGGCCTCATTTAGGTTAGCCAGAAGTTAGCTAGTTGGCAATTTGATTTTAGTCATTTTTTAGGCAATAAGTTAGCTCTGCATTTCAGCACATTTTCAAGCTTTTTCTTGTAGACAGTTTTTGATGTAACTATTATTTCTTGAGTAATACAAATGAATCCAGCTTTGCACCAATTCTAATCTTTCTTAGGAGACTGTAGCTCTTGGGGTTGGGCCCAACCCAAGTGCCTAGTACCTCATTTTTTTACCTTTATGTGATGTTGCTGCATTCTTAGAATAAAATATGTTATTTAGATTTAAATCTTGTTTTGTTACTTAGGTTGCTTTTGATGATTAAAAAGGCTTTTCATGTTCAGATTGATTTGATAGGTTAATAACAGAGAAGATATTTAGAAAAAGGCTATCAAGCACCTCTCATCTCACCTCTCCCTCAGTGGGACCATGAGCTGGGACCAAGGTGTCCTTGCTGCCACCAAAAACATTGTTTTTGCTTCATCTGCAATTATTAGTGTTAGATTCTCTTTTGCAGAAGTTGATACCAGTTGTGATTACATGCTTAGATCCATTCTTTTTTGGTTTCCATAGTTGATTTACGTGATTTGCTGCCAATAAACTATTGTGCGTCATGCTTACGGTTTCTAGGTCAAATTAGGTTAAAGTAGTTAGATCTTTGGTTTGCATAGACTTTGTTGATTAGTTTTGGGAAATAACATGCAGAGTACCTGTGATACCTCCTCATCTATCCTTACCCCCTCCATGCAACCTACTTCGTCCTCTAACTCAAATTCTTGCCTCTCATTTGCCATGTTTTCTCACTTTGCCTTAGTTTCTGCATTCTTGTGCATCATCGCTCTCTCCATCCTTGAACAAATCCAATCGCTCCTTAGCCTCATTCACCAGTTCCTAGACCCCTTAACATCCTTATCCAACCTCCATTTCCACTTTCCCACCATTTTTCCTCCATCAACCCTCCAAAATCCTCTTTTCGAAACATCTTGTAGAAATTACAGAACATCTTGTAGAACCCCTGTAGACTTCCTGTAAAAGTTCACAAAAGTAGTTTCTTGATATCTGAACACAGTGAAACTCTCTGGAAGGGTGCTAGGGACCCCTTAGACCCTCTTATAACCTTCCCAAACTCCTGCAAGCATTTCCTTTCGCTAATCCACCTCTGCATAATAAAAAACTAATTAAAGCACATGCATGATAATTCTGACAACTTACTCAAAAATACAAAAAGATGTTCTTTTCATATTTGTCTTTAGAATTAGCTTAGTCACATGCATTTTTACCTTTCCAATAGTCAATGGCATCCAGTTCCACCACTTTCATCATTTTTCTTGCGCCAGTAGAGCTAGTCGGTAAAACTAGGGTTTGCTAGGGTTTGCATTTCCTTTCCACTTTTCGCTTCTTTCTACTAGTAGATTATCCTCTGTTGAGTTAGCTTTCGTCCATCACATTTAAAAACCTCTTCTAAAAGCTCATAGAAGTTGGCTTAAGCTCATAAAGGCCTTGTGTCAGCTGATCAACTGACAGCTGCGGCAAGAGCTAGTACTTTTGCATATAGCACCGTCACTTCCAAGTTTGTTACAAATTACCAGGTTGATAAAATTAAAGAAAGGAGTCCCAGGAGTTGCAACATTATTGCTGCAATACTGGAGCCCACCATCATTTTTGCGCCGTTGCCGGGGAAGCGTCAGAGTATTGGTGATAACTGCTTTTCTTCTATTTTCTACTACAACCTTCTGCTAAGTAGTTTATTTCAGCAAGTGTAGAGTAGATTGTTTTCTTTCCGTTGGGAAATTTCATTTCCGCAAAATTAGATTAGACATTTTCTGCTTTCATTTCATTTCAGAAAGCATAGATTAGATATTTCTCGCTTTCATAGATTAGCATTTAAATTCCGCAATTTCAATTCCGCAAGAGTAGATTAGCATTTCAATTCCGCACTTTCATTTCTGCAAGCGTAGATTAGTATTTCAATTCTGCAAGCATAGATTAGCATTTCAATTCCGCAATTTCAATTCTGTAAACGTAGCCTAGCATTTTATTTCAGCAAAATATATTAGTCCTTTCCTGCATTCATTTCAAATTTGCATTTTCATTTCAGCAAGATAGATTTTAGTTAGTTGCAGTTCAATCTACTTTAGTTTTGCAGGTACAAGCAGAAAAAAACAAAAATCAACGAAAAATATTTCATTTCCTACCTTGTAGGAGTAGGGATAATTCAGAAAAATGATTGCACAACACCCCCACTGCTTCACGCAACCAACCTTCTCTCTTCTTCGATGGTTGTGATTAAAGAACCCTTAGGTGGATAGCAAGACATATTTGAAGAACCTCAAGGGAAGAAGAAGAAGAAAACATTCCTCTGGAGCAAATGGCTGAAAATAGAAATGTTGGGGGCAGTATCTTTTCTTCCAACTTATCGCTTTATGTTGGAAAAGGTGAATGTGAAAATATGCTTAAAGATTTCAAGAGTGATATGAGGCAGTTCCTTGCCATGCCATTGGATACCCTGCGGATCCAAAGGAAGCAAGAGGAAGCTGGGAGGCCTTTGGAAATATTTTGTCCTGGTGCACTAGAAAGCATCTTAGGAACGAATGTCCAGTGCACTCCCTAGAAGTGTGTTTCGTCTGTGAATAATACCATCCTACGAATCAATGCCCTTCCTTGCCTGGACTTAAAGCTGCATATCAGAGAGCTAAAGGAGCCACTGAACCACTCTATTATATGAACCAAAGGAGGCCACATGGACCCATACCCTACCAACAGGGAATGCAAGGGACATCCCAGACCTATTACAACACCTATCAAGCCACTTCCATGCCTTCTTGGGGTCCCCCTGTTCATCCTTTCTGGTCCACGCTCCCTCCTTGGTCGTATCCTCCTCAATACCATGCTTCTCCAGATGCTCATTCATTTCACTCTTATGCTTAGCCATAGCCTTAGTGGAATGCACCTCATCAGGGGTGGAGGCCCTAATACAACTCTCCTCCCGCTCATTTGCCTCCACCAACTGCCCAACCACATCCATCTCAAATATACACCCCCACTCAACTACCCATACCACCATTTCCAAACCCGCACATTGGAATAGCTCAACCCAATTGCAAAGCTGAGGCACAACATGGCCAAATGACTCCTCTTGAGATCAATGATCTTCAGCATAGCTCAGGAAGAGTATTGAAAAAAAGAGATTATCTTGAAAGCATTGAAGGACCACATCCAGCAAAAGAAGATTCAAAAGAGGAGATCAAAGGACCATGGGCTACACTAGATGAAGAGAAGACATCAGAATCAGAGATCGAGAGAGCTCCCTCATGGTTACCATCAAATCCTCTATGTATTCAACAGAAAACTCAACAAAAAGAGGAAGATGTGAAGATCATTATAGAAGAAGATATGGAGAATAATCCAGATTAGCAAAAGGACCAAGGATATCAGAGCTATATTAAGATATGGTTTCAGACGGTCACTAAGTTGCAGTAGTACTCTCTTCTTCAGCTATGTTTGATCTCTTCAAAGTCAAATCATTTGGTCTCTGAAATCCAGATAGTTGTCAAAGCATGAAATTCAAGCCTCCACATCATTTTGTTTCTAATCTCAGTGTGCACATGGCTCCATTGGAAGTATTCTTATACTTGAAAATGATTTTGTTTTTCAAGTAGAGTAGGGTAGGAAAAAAGGAAAAAAAATAATAATAAATGAAAATAAGAAAAAAATAAAAATATAAAGTGAAAACCTCCTTAGAGGCACATTAGATTGGCACATTGACTGAAAACCTCCATGAGGTGGTCAATGGGTTGGAAAAAAGAAGAAAAAAGAAAGAAAAAAGAGAAAAAGAAAAATGGAATAAAAATATCCTTGGGTGAAAACCTCTTCGTGGCACCCAGGGCAGACAGTGAGGGTGAAAACCTCATGGAGGCACCCCAACTATCTGCTAAAAAAAAAAAAAAAAAAAAACAGGCCTAATCTCTATGAAATAATTGCAGGTTGCAGGGAATACATTGCAGGCAAAGAGGGTTGCGCAAAACAAGGATAGGGGTTGCGCAAAACATCCCTACAAACACTCCCTCCATGACCAGTCACCTTTCCTAGGATTTGATCATATTCAGGTCGAGATTCCACCTTCTACAGGAACTTATGGGCTTTCTATAGGAAGTTCTGTATTTCTACAGGAAACATCTTGTAGAACCTTTGGGCAAGCCAAAATCAACTTTGGAGGGGAATATGAAGGTTGGAATTTGTTTGTTAGGCCAGCATCCATCTATGTTTCCATCCCTCACCCTTCTCCATTATTTCTCCATCTCATCGTGCTTCTTTCCTAAAAATTGTGTGTTCTACAAGAAGTTCCCGTAGAAATTACGGGAAGCTAGAAATGGATGTCAAAAAGGCAGTTAGGCGAACATGATAGCTTCCTAAAGGGTTCATAAGTCCTCCTACAATCTTCAAAGTCCTCCTCCATCATTTTCATGCCTGCATCACAGCCCAAGCTCATTTTTTCTTACTGTGCAAACCGCCTATAGAATGCTTTGAAGCAAAAATACATAGAACAAATTTTTTTTTTTTCCTTCACGTATAAACCGTGCATCCATTTAGAAAACCATTTTATTGGGAGTTGTATAGGGATGATGGCAACATGCCCGAGCAATTTGAGCCAATTCCAGTGCACGGTTTCCAAGAAATCAGCGTCCATCACCTTCAGCCATTTTTGCATTTTCTCCATATTCGTGCATACGTTTCAAAACTTGTTTCATGGGGATATGCACAGGGGTGATAGTAACCTACCCAAGTAGTTTCAGCCGATTCTGATTCATGGTTTTCGAGAAATTGAACCTTGTAATCTTCAGCCATTTTTAGTTTTTCTTGATATCCATGCATCCTTTCACCACAATTTTTCTATGGGAGGTGCATAACGATGATAGAAGCATGCTCAAAAAGTTTTAGGTCAATCCGATGTATCCTTCAAGAGCAATGGAGAAAACAAGTTGTTGTCCTGCAAAAATCCAACACCAGCAGCATGAAGGTGCAAATCTAAAGGATGAAACTGGCTCCTGTAGCTTAGAACCAACTAGAGGATACCTACACAAGAAAAATAGCCATGAATCAGCAACCAAGCCATCATGCAACCACAGAAACAAATGCATGCAGCAGAAGGAAATGCCATAGCACCTCACAGCAACCATATTCGACTTCCACGTACATGACTAAACTCATTCCTCTGTTGCATGAATGTAATTTGAGAACTGCATGAACAATGAGATGGTTGTGATTAAAAGAATCGGTGGCCAGCTAACTGCCGACCCTCATTGTGTTCAAACACGGTGGGTGAATACGACATGTGTGCTCAACCATCTCAGGAAGAAAACTGAAAACAGGTAGTGGTGACTGTTTAAACTCCAGCGTGATTGATGGATGTGATTACAAGCAAAGAACAAACAGTCTGATGAACGTGATGGATGTGATTAGTGGAAGCTGTTTAAACAGTCTGCATGGGGCCAACGTGCACTTGGCCAGCTCACCCTCCATCAATGGAAGTCTCCATAAACAAGCAATCGAACTCTCACCTCTGTTGTTTCCATTTTATCATCGTCATTGCAACTGCAACAAGCTCCATACCACCTCCATAGAAGTAAACCAATCTTTCTCGGCCATTTTTTAAAACCCTCCTACTTATCGGCACTCTATAAGAAGGACCACATCCAACAAAAGAAGATTCAAAATAAGAGATCAAAGGACCATGGGCTGCACTAGATGAAGAGAAGACATCAGAATCAGAGATCAAGAGAGCTCCCTCATGGTTACCATCAAATCCTCTATGTATTCAAGAAAAAACTCAACAAAAAGAGGAAGATGTGAAGGTCATGATAGAAGAAGATATGGAGAATGATCCAGATTAACAAAAGGACCAAGGATATAAGAGCTATATTGAGATATGGTTTCAGACGGTCACTAAGTTGCAACAGTACTCTCTTCCTCAACTATGCTTGATCTCTTCAAAGTCAAATCATTTGATCTCTGAAATCCAGATAGTTGTCAAAGCATGAAATTCAAGCCTCCACATCATTTTATTTCTAATCTCAGTGTGCACATGGCTCCATTGGAAGTATTCTTACACTTGAAAATGATTTTTTTTTTCAAGTAGGGTAGGGTAGGAAAAAAGGAAATAAATAAATAAATAAATAAATGAAAATAAGAATAAAATAAAAATCTAAGGTGAAAACCTCCTCCGAGGCGCATTAGATTGGCTCATTGATTGAAAACCTCCATGAGGCGGTAAATGGGTTGGAAAAAAGAAGAAAAAAGAAGAAAAAAAAATGGAATAAAAATATCCTTGGGTGAAAACCTCTTCGAGGCGCCCAGGGCAGACAGTGAGGGTGAAAACCTCATGGAGGCACCCCGACTATCTCTAAAAAAAAAAAAAAATAGGCCTAATCTCTATGAAATAATTGCAGGTTGCAGCGAATACATTGTAGGCAAGAAGGGTCGTGCAAAACAAGGATAGGGGTTTGTACCAGGCTACAGGACATCCCTACAGACACTCCCTCCATGACCACTCGCCTTTCCTAGGATTTGATCATATTTAGGTCGAGATTCCACCTTCTACAAGAAGTTCTGCGCTTTTTACAGGAAGTTTTGTATTTCTACAGGAAACATCCTGTAGAACTTTCGGGCGAGCCAAAATCAAATTTGGAGGCGAATATGAAGGTTAGAATTTGTTTGTTAGGCCTACAGCCATCCATGTTTCCATCTCTCACCCTTCTCCATTATTTTTTCCATCTCATTGTGCTTATTTCCTAAAAACTGTGTGTTCTACAGGAAGTTCCTGTAGAAATTACGAGAAGCTAGAAATGGATTTCAAAAATGCAGTTTGACGAACATGATAGCTTCTTAAAGGTTTCATAAGTCCTCCTACAATCTTCAAACTCCTGCTCCATCATTTCCATGCCTGCATTACAGCCCAAGCTCATTTTTTCTTACTGTGCAAACCGCCTGCAAAATGCTTTGAAGCAAAAATACATCAAACAGAATTTTTTTTTTCCCTCACGTGAAAACCGTGTATCCATTTACAAAACCATTTTATGGGGAGTTGTATAGGGATGATGGCAACATGCTTGAGCAATTTCAGCCAATTCCAGTGCACGGTTTCTAAGAAATCAGCCTCCATCACCTTTAGCCACTTTTGCATTTTCCCCATATCTGTGCATCCGTCTCAAAACCTGTTTCATGGGGAGATGCATAGGGGTGATAGTAACCTACCCAAGGAATTTCAGCTAATTCTGATTCACAGTTTCTGAGAAATTGACCCTTATAAGCTTCAGCCATTTTCAGTTTTTCTCGATATCCATGCATCCTTTCACCAGAATTTTGTTATGGGAAGTGCATAACGATGATAAAAGCATGCTCAAAAAGTTTCAGGTCAATCCGATCTATCGTTCGGGAGCAATGGAGAAAACAAATTGTTGTCCTGCAAAAATCCAACATCAATAGCATGAAGGTGCAAATTTGAAGGATGAAATTGGTGCCTACAGCTTAGATCCAACTAGAGGATACCTGCACAAGAAAAATAGCCATGAATCAGCAACCAAGCCATCATGCAACCACAGAAACAAATGCATGAAGCAAAAGGAAATGCCACAGCACTTCACAGCAACCATATTCGACTTCCAGGTACGTAACTAAACTTGTTCCTCTGTTGCATGAATGTAATTTGAGAACTGCGTGAACAATGAGATGGTTGTGATTAAAAGAATCGGTAGCCAGCTAATTGGCCACCCTCATCCAGTTCAAACAACGCTCGGTGGGTGAATACGACATGTGTTCTCAGCCATCTCAGGAAGAAAACTGAAAACAGGTAGTGGTGACTGTTTAAAATCCAGCATGATTGATGGACGTGATTACAGGCAGAGAACAAACAGTCTAACCAATGTGATGGATGTGATTAGTGGTGGCTGTTTAAACGGTCTGCATGGGGCCAACATGCACTTGGCCAGCTCACCCTCCCTCAACGGAAGTCTCCATAAATAGCCAATCGAACTCTCACCTCTGTTGTTTCCATTTTATCATCGTCCTTGTAGCTGCAACAAGCTCCATACCACCTCCATAGCAGTAAACCAATCTTTCTCGGCCATTTTTCAAAACATTCCTGCTTATCAACACTCTACAGGAAGCACAGTTTCATTCTACAGGAAGGCTTCTACAGGAAATCTAGAAAATAGCCATGCAGAAAGAAAACCTGGGATTTTCAGCGAATTTCAAGCTCAAAACGAGGTAGGATCGGGTAAACTTCTTTGTGCATGATTTGTTGGTGCAAATTGGTAAATTGAACATGGCATTAAATTGAAAAATGAGAGTAAAAAGTCTGACTGTGCATTGAGAACAATGGAAGTCTACCTGCATGATTCACTGAGTTTACCCATTTTTTTCTTCTGCATCCGAAATCTCCTCATCAGTTTTAAAAAAGAAAATAAAAAAATTCCCTTGCAAGGAAGACATGTAGCAGTAGGGACCAACCTGTGTGTGTGGAAAAACCTAAATTTACATATCTATCAATATGTTGAAAAAACCAATGTCCTCATGCTCTGCTCTGTAAAAAATTTCTTTCATAAACAGACAGACCAATTATAGGTGACAGGAGTTTTAACACAAGGGAATTACTGCCATTTGGTGTTGTAAGGGGCACATGAAAAATTCCTTATTTGGTCTCAGAAAAAGAAGAAAATTCAGCTATCCTCTGTCGCAGTGAAATAACTGTTTTCCTAAACAATTTTCTTTTTTTTGGTTAAAACACAAACTCAACACCATGCCAACTAAAGAAATTGAGAAGAACATTGATGAGGGAGCACAAGACATTCAAGCAGAGGGCAAAACAGAGGGAGAACAAAAGGAAAAAGAGGAATTTGACATGACCGTTGAGCATGAGACATAAAAGAAGACAACAGCAAAAATAAAGAGGGCCAAAAAGGAAAAAGGCTAGGAAGAAAAAGGCCAAGAAAGCCCAAATGAAAGTTATCCCAACCAAGGCAACCACACAAAAATTAAAAGGAAAGACACATCCAACCAAGCAGACCGAAACAGTTGACACCAAACATTCTACAGGAAGCGTGGAAACAATTTCTACAGGAAGCATGAAAACAGAACAGCAAGAGGAGAAATCACCTGAAATTTCGGCCAAAGAGGTAGCAGCCGTGCTTTCCACCATTAGCACACCTCCAAGACCAAAAAGGAAGAGAAAGAGGAAAACCTCCATGTACTTTAAAGCGAGGAGGAGCACATAGATCAAAGAAGCCAGACCCCAGCCACAGTCAAAGGAGAAAATTGTCATTAAGGACACAACAGCTAAACAAAAGGAGGAGTCTCCTTCAAAGATATCCATCACCTATGAACAAGGAAGCCAAAGACCTTCACCTGGAGAGAGAGAATTCAGATGATGGACTCAAAGACAGCTCTACAAGAAGCTGAGATAGTTCTACAGGAAGCTGAGAATTCTCTACAGGAAACTCAAAGGGCAGACATAACACAAATTTCTGAAGAGCAGCAACTATAGGAAGGTTCCCTCTGATGGACAAGGAAACATCTGATGAACAGCAGAGAGAGGACAAGTTGTGGGATGAGGTTGAGGCGCTAACAAAACTGCTACAAGAAAAGGAGCACAGGTAGGGGGAGGAGGTAGAGAGAAAAGCATGTTTTCATGACCGAGAAGAGGACATCACCTCAAAAGCCTAGGATGTGAGAGAGACAGTCAAAGCAATCAAAGATGAAGAGATAGATTAGTTTCTCAAAGGATGAGCAACACTTTCAATAGGGGGGTCATGATGTGCCCCAGAAATAAGCAACTATATGGGCTCATTCAACCTCTTAATTTGACTTAATCCACCATTCTCATTAGTTTATTGCACGTTTTTTATTATATTTATACTAATAGAGTGAATTGGGTTAGTTATTATGCCAACAAGTCTAATGTGTGCTTTATGCAGTCTTTTTGGTCAATTTGGAGACAAAATCAAAGGCTTAACTGAGCACTTGGCAGCCAAATTCGTGGAGAGGATTTGTAGGAAGGTGTCCCCTTCATTTATGAGCCCTTATCTTGAATTCTCCACCAGCAGCTCGGAGTTCAAGGGCCACCAAATCGATTATCACAAGGGCAGCCGAGCAAGAGCTAGTAAAGTTGTTGTTAACTGCAAGTTTTCGCAGCCGAGTCCCTAAAGTTTAGGAGGACTGTTGGGGTCCTCAATTTGTATAAAAAAGAGGGCTTATGGCCTCATTTAAGTTAGCCAGAAGTTAGCTAGTTGGCAATTCGATTTTAGTCATTTTTTAGGCAATAAGTTAGCTCTGCATTTCAGCACATTTTCAAGCTTTTTCTTGTAGAAAGTTTTTGATGTAACTATTATTTCTTGAGTAATATAGATGAATCCAGCTTTGCACCAATTCTAATCTTTCTTAGGAGACTGTAGCTCTTGGGGTTGGGCCCAACCCAAGTGCCTAGTACCTCATTTTTTTACCTTTATGTGATGTTGCTGCATTCTTAGAATAAAATATGTTATTTAGATTTAAATCTTGTTTTGTTACTTAGGTTGCTTTTGATGATTAAAAAGGCTTTTCAGGTTCAGATTGATTTGATAGGTTAATAACAGAGAAGATATTTAGAAAAAGGCTATCAAGCACCTCTCATCTCACCTCTCCCTCAGTGGGACCATGAGCTGGGACCAAGGTGTCCTTGCTGCCACCAAAAACATTGTTTTTGCTTCATCTGCAATTATTAGTGTTAGATTCTCTTTTGCAGAAGTTGATACCAGTTGTGATTACATGCTTAGATCCATTCTTTTTTGGTTTCCATAGTTGATTTACGTGATTTGCTGCCAATAAACTATTGTGCGTCATGCTTACGGTTTCTAGGTCAAATTAGGTTAAAGTAGTTAGATCTTTGGTTTGCATAGACTTTGTTGATTAGTTTTGGGAAATAACATGCAGAGTACCTGTGATACCTCCTCATCTATCCTTACCCCCTCCATGCAACCTACTTCGTCCTCTAACTCAAATTCTTGCCTCTCATTTGCCATGTTTTCTCACTTTGCCTTAGTTTCTGCATTCTTGTGCATCATCGCTCTCTCCATCCTTGAACAAATCCAATCGCTCCTTAGCCTCATTCACCAGTTCCTAGACCCCTTAACATCCTTATCCAACCTCCATTTCCACTTTCCCACCATTTTTCCTCCATCAACCCTCCAAAATCCTCTTTTCGAAACATCTTGTAGAAATTACAGAACATCTTGTAGAACCCCTGTAGACTTCCTGTAAAAGTTCACAAAAGTAGTTTCTTGATATCTGAACACAGTGAAACTCTCTGGAAGGGTGCTAGGGACCCCTTAGACCCTCTTATAACCTTCCCAAACTCCTGCAAGCATTTCCTTTCGCTAATCCACCTCTGCATAATAAAAAACTAATTAAAGCACATGCATGATAATTCTGACAACTTACTCAAAAATACAAAAAGATGTTCTTTTCATATTTGTCTTTAGAATTAGCTTAGTCACATGCATTTTTACCTTTCCAATAGTCAATGGCATCCAGTTCCACCACTTTCATCATTTTTCTTGCGCCAGTAGAGCTAGTCGGTAAAACTAGGGTTTGCTAGGGTTTGCATTTCCTTTCCACTTTTCGCTTCTTTCTACTAGTAGATTATCCTCTGTTGAGTTAGCTTTCGTCCATCACATTTAAAAACCTCTTCTAAAAGCTCATAGAAGTTGGCTTAAGCTCATAAAGGCCTTGTGTCAG
This sequence comes from Pinus taeda, assembly GCA_000404065.3. NCBI lineage: Eukaryota > Viridiplantae > Streptophyta > Pinopsida > Pinales > Pinaceae > Pinus > Pinus taeda. The sequence continues at coordinate 110,514 of APFE031591071.1, forward strand.
CTGATCAACTGACAGCTGCGGCAAGAGCTAGTACTTTTGCATATAGCACCGTCACTTCCAAGTTTGTTACAAATTACCAGGTTGATAAAATTAAAGAAAGGAGTCCCAGGAGTTGCAACATTATTGCTGCAATACTGGAGCCCACCATCATTTTTGCGCCGTTGCCGGGGAAGCGTCAGAGTATTGGTGATAACTGCTTTTCTTCTATTTTCTACTACAACCTTCTGCTAAGTAGTTTATTTCAGCAAGTGTAGAGTAGATTGTTTTCTTTCCGTTGGGAAATTTCATTTCCGCAAAATTAGATTAGACATTTTCTGCTTTCATTTCATTTCAGAAAGCATAGATTAGATATTTCTCGCTTTCATAGATTAGCATTTAAATTCCGCAATTTCAATTCCGCAAGAGTAGATTAGCATTTCAATTCCGCACTTTCATTTCTGCAAGCGTAGATTAGTATTTCAATTCTGCAAGCATAGATTAGCATTTCAATTCCGCAATTTCAATTCTGTAAACGTAGCCTAGCATTTTATTTCAGCAAAATATATTAGTCCTTTCCTGCATTCATTTCAAATTTGCATTTTCATTTCAGCAAGATAGATTTTAGTTAGTTGCAGTTCAATCTACTTTAGTTTTGCAGGTACAAGCAGAAAAAAACAAAAATCAACGAAAAATATTTCATTTCCTACCTTGTAGGAGTAGGGATAATTCAGAAAAATGATTGCACAACACCCCCACTGCTTCACGCAACCAACCTTCTCTCTTCTTCGATGGTTGTGATTAAAGAACCCTTAGGTGGATAGCAAGACATATTTGAAGAACCTCAAGGGAAGAAGAAGAAGAAAACATTCCTCTGGAGCAAATGGCTGAAAATAGAAATGTTGGGGGCAGTATCTTTTCTTCCAACTTATCGCTTTATGTTGGAAAAGGTGAATGTGAAAATATGCTTAAAGATTTCAAGAGTGATATGAGGCAGTTCCTTGCCATGCCATTGGATACCCTGCGGATCCAAAGGAAGCAAGAGGAAGCTGGGAGGCCTTTGGAAATATTTTGTCCTGGTGCACTAGAAAGCATCTTAGGAACGAATGTCCAGTGCACTCCCTAGAAGTGTGTTTCGTCTGTGAATAATACCATCCTACGAATCAATGCCCTTCCTTGCCTGGACTTAAAGCTGCATATCAGAGAGCTAAAGGAGCCACTGAACCACTCTATTATATGAACCAAAGGAGGCCACATGGACCCATACCCTACCAACAGGGAATGCAAGGGACATCCCAGACCTATTACAACACCTATCAAGCCACTTCCATGCCTTCTTGGGGTCCCCCTGTTCATCCTTTCTGGTCCACGCTCCCTCCTTGGTCGTATCCTCCTCAATACCATGCTTCTCCAGATGCTCATTCATTTCACTCTTATGCTTAGCCATAGCCTTAGTGGAATGCACCTCATCAGGGGTGGAGGCCCTAATACAACTCTCCTCCCGCTCATTTGCCTCCACCAACTGCCCAACCACATCCATCTCAAATATACACCCCCACTCAACTACCCATACCACCATTTCCAAACCCGCACATTGGAATAGCTCAACCCAATTGCAAAGCTGAGGCACAACATGGCCAAATGACTCCTCTTGAGATCAATGATCTTCAACATAGCTCAGGAAGAGTATTTAAAAAAAGAGATTATCTTGAAAGCATTGAAGGACCACATCCAGCAAAAGAAGATTCAAAAGAGGAGATCAAAGGACCATGGGCTACACTAGATGAAGAGAAGACATTAGAATTAGAGATCGAGAGAGCTCCCTCATGGTTACCATCAAATCCTCTATGTATTCAAGAGAAAACTCAACAAAAAGAGGAAGATGTGAAGGTTATTATAGAAGAAGATATGGAGAATAATCCAGATTAGCAAAAGGACCAAGGATATCAGAGCTATATTAAGATATGGTTTCAGACGGTCACTAATTTGCAGTAGTACTCTCTTCTTCAGCTATGTTTGATCTCTTCAAAGTCAAATCATTTGGTCTCTGAAATCCAGATAGTTGTCAAAGCATGAAATTCAAGCCTCCACATCATTTTGTTTCTAATCTCGGTGTGCACATGGCTCCATTGGAAGTATTCTTATACTTGAAAATGATTTTGTTTTTCAAGTAGAGTAGGGTAGGAAAAAAGGAAAAAAAATAATAATAAATGAAAATAAGAAAAAAATAAAAATATAAAGTGAAAACCTCCTTAGAGGCACATTAGATTGGCACATTGACTGAAAACCTCCATGAGGTGGTCAATGGGTTGGAAAAAAGAAGAAAAAAGAAAGAAAAAAGAGAAAAAGAAAAATGGAATAAAAATATCCTTGGGTGAAAACCTCTTCGTGGCACCCAGGGCAGACAGTGAGGGTGAAAACCTCATGGAGGCACCCCAACTATCTCTAAAAAAAAAAAAAAAAAAAACAGGCCTAATCTCTATGAAATAATTGCAGGTTGCAGGGAATACATTGCAGGCAAAGAGGGTTGCGCAAAACAAGGATAGGGGTTGCGCAAAACATCCCTACAAACACTCCCTCCATGACCAGTCACCTTTCCTAGGATTTGATCATATTCAGGTCGAGATTCCACCTTCTACAGGAACTTATGGGCTTTCTATAGGAAGTTCTGTATTTCTACAGGAAACTTCTTGTAGAACCTTTGGGCGAGCCAAAATCAACTTTGGAGGGGAATATGAAGGTTGGAATGTGTTTGTTAGGCCAGCATCCATCCATGTTTCCATCCCTCACCCTTCTCCATTATTTTTCCATCTCATCGTGCTTCTTTCCTAAAAATTGTGTGTTCTACAGGAAGTTCCTATAGAAATTACGGGAAGCTAGAAATGGATTTCAAAAAGGCAGTTTGGTGAACATGATAGCTTCCTAAAGGGTTCATAAGTCCTCCTACAATCTTCAAAGTCCTCCTCCATCATTTTCATGCCTGCATCACAGCCCAAGCTCATTTTTTCTTACTGTGCAAACCGCCTATAGAATGCTTTGAAGCAAAAATACATAGAACAAAAATTTGTTTTTTCCTTCACATATAAACTGTGCATCCATTTAGAAAACCATTTTATTGGGAGTTGTATAGGGATGATGGAAACATGCACGAGCAATTTGAAACAATTCCAGTGCACGGTTTCCAAGAAATCAGCATCCATCACCTTCAGCAATTTTTGCATTTTCTCCATATTCGTGCATACGTTTCAAAACTTGTTTCATGGGGATATGCACAGGGGTGATAGTAACCTACCCAAGTAGTTTCAGCCGATTCTCATTCATGGTTTCCGAGAAATTGAACCTTGTAATCTTCAACCATTTTTAGTTTTTCTCGATATCCATGCATCCTTTCACCACAATTTTGCTATGGGAGGTGCATAACGATGATAGAAGCATGCTCAAAAAGTTTTAGGTCAATCCGATGTATCCTTCAGGAGCAACGGAGAAAACAAGTTGTTGTCCTGCAAAAATCCAACACCAGCAGCATGAAGGTGCAAATCTAAAGGATGAAACTAGCTCCTGCAGCTTAGAACCAACTAGAGGATACCTACACAAGAAAAATAGCCATGAATCAACAACCAAGCCATCATGCAACCACAGAAACAAATGCATGTAGCAGAAGGAAATGCCACAGCACCTCACAGCAACCATATTCGACTTCCAGGTACATGACTAAACTCATTCCTCTGTTGCATGAATGTAATTTGAGAACTGCATGAACAATGAGATGGTTGTGATTAAAAGAATTGGTGGCCAGCTAACTACCCACCCTCATTGAGTTCAAACACGATGGGTGAATACGACATGTGTGCTCACCCATCTTAGGAAGAAAACTGAAAACAGGTAGTGGTGACTGTTTAAACTCCAGCGTGATTGATGGATGTGATTACAAGCAAAGAACAAACAGTCTGATGAACGTGATGGATGTGATTAGTGGTAGCTGTTTAAACAGTCTGCATGGGGCCAACGTGCACTTGGCCAGCTCACCCTCCATCAACGGAAGTCTCCATAAACAAGAAATCGAACTCTCACCTCTGTTGTTTCCATTTTATCATCGTCATTGCAACTGCAACAAGCTCCATACCACCTCCATAGAAGTAAACCAATCTTTCTCGGCCATTTTTCAAAACCCTCCTACTTATCGGCACTCTATAAGAAGGACCACATCCAACAAAAGAAGATTCAAAAGAAGAGATCAAAGGACCATGGGTTGCACTAGATGAAGAGAAGACATCAGAATCAGAGATCAAGAGATCTCCCTCATGGTTACCATCAAATCCTCTATGTATTCAAGAAAAAACTCAACAAAAAGAGGAAGATGTGAAGGTCATGATAGAAGAAGATATGGAGAATGATCCAGATTAACAAAAGGACCAAGGATATAAGAGCTATATTGAGATATGGTTTCAGACGGTCACTAAGTTGCAGCAGTACTCTCTTCCTCAACTATGCTTGATCTCTTCAAAGTCAAATCATTTGGTCTCTGAAATCCAGATAGTTGTCAAAGCATGAAATTCAAGCCTCCACATCATTTTATTTCTAATCTCAGTGTGCACATGGCTCCATTGGAAGTATTCTTACACTTGAAAATGATTTTTTTTTTTTCAAGTAGGGTAGGGTAGGAAAAAAGGAAATAAATATATAAATGAAAATAAGAAGAAAATAAAAATCTAAGGTGAAAACCTCCTCAGAGGCGCATTAGATTGGCTCATTGATTGAAAACCTCCATGAGGCGGTCAATGGGTTGGAAAAAAGAAGAAAAAAGAAGAAAAAAAATGGAATAAAAAGATCCTTGGGTGAAAACCTCTTCGAGGCGCCCAGGGCAGACAGTGAGGGTGAAAACCTCATGGAGGCACCCCAACTATCTCTAAAAAAAAAAAAAAAAACAGGCCTAATCTCTATGAAATAATTGCAAGTTGCAGGGAATACATTGTAGGCAAGAAGGGTCGTGCAAAACAAGGATAGGGGTTTGTACCAGGCTACAGGACATCCCTACAGACACTCCCTCCATGACCACTCGCCTTTCCTAGGATTTGATCATATTTAGGTCGAGATCCCACCTTCTACAAGAAGTTCTGCGCTTTTTACAGGAAGTTTTGTATTTCTACAGGAAACATCCTGTAGAACCTTCGGGCGAGCCAAAATCAACTTTGGAGGTGAATCTGAAGGTTGGAATTTGTTTGTTAGGCCTACAGCCATCTATGTTTCCATCCCTCACCCTTCTCCATTATTTTTTCCATCTCATTGTGCTTATTTCCTAAAAACTGTGTGTTCTACAGGTACGTGACTAAACTTGTTCCTCTGTTGCATGAATGTAATTTGAGAACTGCGTGAACAATGAGATGGTTGTGATTAAAAGAATCGGTGGCCAGCTAATTGGCCACCCTCATCCAGTTCAAACAACGCTCGGTGGGTGAATACGACATGTGTTCTCAGCCATCTTAGGAAGAAAAGTGAAAACAGGTAGTGGTGACTGTTTAAACTCCAGCATGATTGATGGACATGATTACAGGTAGAGAACAAACAGTCTAACCAATGTGATGGATGTGATTAGTGGTGGCTGTTTAAACGTTCTACATGGGGCCAACGTGCACTTGGCCAGCTCACCCTCCCTCAACGGAAGTCTCCATAAATAGCCAATCGAACTCTCACCTCTGTTGTTTCCATTTTATCATCGTCCTTGCAGCTGCAACAAGCTCCATACCACCTCCATAGCAGTAAACCATTCTTTCTTGGCCATTTTTCAAAACACTCCTGCTTATCGACACTCTACAGGAAGGCTTCTACAGGAAATCTAGAAAACAGCCATGCAGAAAGAAAACCTGGGATTTTCAGCGAATTTCAAGCTAAAAACGAGGTAGGATCGGGTAAACTTCTTTGTGCATGATTTGTTGGTGCAAATTGGTAAATTGAACATGGCATTAAATTGAAAAATGAGAGTAAAAATTCTGACTGTGCATTGAGAACAATGGAAGTCTACCTGCATGACTCACTGAGTTTACCCATTTTTTTCTTCTGCATCCGAAATCTCCTCATCAGTTTTAAAAAAGAAAATAAAAAAATTCCCTTGCAAGGAAGACATGTAGCAGTAGGGACCAACCTGTGTGTGTGGAAAAACCCGAATTTACATATCTATCAATATGTTGAAAAAACCAATGTCCTCATGCTCTGCTCTGTAAAAAATTTATTTCATAAACAGACAGACCAATTCTAGGTGACAGCAGTTTTAACACAAGGGAATTACTGTCATTTGGTGTTGTAAGGGGCACATGAAAAATTCCTTATTTGGTCTCAGAAAAAGAAGAAAATTCAGCTATCCTCTGTCGCAGTCAATTAACTGTTTTCCTAAACAATTTTTTTTTTTTGGTTAAAACACAAACTCAACACCATGCCAACTAAAGAAATTGAGAAGAACATTGATGAGGGAGCACAAGACATTCAAGCAGAGGGAAAAACAGAGGGAGAACAAAAGGAAAAAGAGGAATTTGACATGACCGTTGAGCATGAGACACAAAAGAAGACAACAACAAAAATATAGAGGGCCAAAAAGGAAAAAGGCTAGGAAGAAAAAGGCCAAGAAAGCCCAAATGAAAGTTATCACAACCAAGGCAACCACACAGAAATTAAAAGGAAAGACACATCCAGCCAAGCAGACCGAAACAGTTGACACCGAACATTCTACAGGAAGCATGGAAACAATTTCTACAGGAACCATGAAAACAGAACTGCAAGAGGAGAAATCACCTGAAATTTCGGCCAAGGAGGTAGCAGCCGTGCTTTCCACCATTAGCACACCTCCAAGACCAAAAAGTAAGAGAAAGAGGAAAACCTCCATGTACTTTAAAGCGAGGAGGAGCACACAGATCAAAGAAGCCAGACCCCAGCCACAGTCAAAGGAGAAAATTGTCATTAAGGACACAACAGCTAAACAAAAGGAGGAGCCTCCTTCAAAGATATCCATCACCTATGAACAAGGAAGCCAAAGACCTTCACTTGGAGAGAGAGAATTCAGATGATGGACTCAAAGACAGCTCTACAAGAAGCTGATATAGTTCTACAGGAAGCTGAGAATTCTCTACAGGAAACTCAAAGGGCAGACATAACACAAATTTCTGAAGAGCAGCAACTATAGGAAGGTTCCCTCTGATGGACAAGGAAACATCTGATGAACAACAGAGAGAGGACAAGCTGCGGGATGAGGTTGAGGCACTAACAAAACTGCTACAAGAAAAGGAGCATAGGCAGGGGGAGGAGGTATAGAGAAAAGCATGTTTTCATCACCGAGAAGAGGACATCACCTCAAAAGCCTGCGATGTGAGAGAGACAGTCAAAGCAATCAAAGATGAAGAGATAGATTAGTTGCTCAGAGGATGAGCAACACTTTCAATAGGGGGGTCATGATGAGCCCCAGAAATAAGCAACTATATGGGCTCATTCAACCTCTTAATTTGACTTAATCCACCATTCTCATTAGTTTATTGCACGTTTTTTATTATATTTATACTAATAGTGTGAAATGGGTTAGTTATTATGCCAACAAGTCTAATGTGTGCTTTATGCAGTGTTTTTGGTCAATTTGGAGACAAAATCAAAGGCTTAACTGAGCACTTGGCAGCCAAATTCGTGGAGAGGATTTGTAGGAAGGTGTCCCCTTCATTTATGAGCCCTTATCTTGAATTCTCCACCAGCAGCTCGGAGTTCAAGGGCCACCAAATCGATTATCACAAGGGCAGCCGAGCAAGAGCTAGTAAAGTTGTTGTTAACTGCAAGTTTTGGTAGCCGAGTCCCTAAAGTTTAGCAGGATTGTTGGGGTCCTCAATTTGTATAAAAAAGAGGGCTTATGGCCTCATTTAAGTTAGCCAGAAGTTAGCTAGTTGGCAATTCGATTTTAGTCATTTTTTAGGCAATAAGTTAGCTCTGCATTTCAGCACATTTTCAAGCTTTTTCTTGTAGACAGTTTTTGATGTAACTATTATTTCTTGAGTAATACAGATGAATCCAGCTTTGCACCAATTCTAATCTTTCTTAGGAGACTGTAGCTCTTGGGGTTGGGCCCAACCCAAGTGCCTAGTACCTCATTTTTTTACCTTTATGTGATGTTGCTGCATTCTTAGAATAAAATATGTTATTTAGATTTAAATCTTGTTTTGTTACTTAGGTTGCTTTTGATGATTAAAAAGGCTTTTCATGTTCAGATTGATTTGATAGGTTAATAACAGAGAAGATATTTATAAAAAGGCTATCAAGCACCTCTCATCTCACCTCTCCCTCAGTGGGACCATGAGCTGGGACCAAGGTGTCCTTGCTGCCACCAAAAACACTGTTTTTGCTTCATCATGCAATTATTAGTGTTAGATTCTCATTTGCAGAAGTCGATACCAGTTGTGATTACATGCTTAGATCCATTCTTTTTTGGTTTCCATAGTTGATTTACGTGATTTGCTACCAATAAACTATTGTGCATCATGCTTATGGTTTCTAGGTCAAATTAGGTTAAAGTAGTTAGATCTTTGGTTTGCATAGCCTTTGTTGATCAGTTTGGGAAATAATGTGCAGAGTACCTGTGATACCTCCTCATCTATCCTTACCCCCTCCATGCAACCTACTTCATCCTCTAACTCAGATTCTTGCCTCTCATTTGCCATGTTTTCTCACTTTGCCTTAGTTTCTGCATTCTTGTGCATCATCGCTCTCTCCATCCTTGAACAAATCCAATCGCTCCTTAGCCTCATTCACCAGGTCCTAGACCCCTTAACATCCTTATCCAACCTCCATTTCCACTTTCCCACCATTTTTCCTCCATCAACCCTCCAAAATCCTCTTTTCGAAACATCCTGTAGAAATTACAGAACATCTTGTAGAACCCCTGTAGACTTCCTGTAAAAGTTCACAAAAGAGGTTTCTTGATATCTGAACACTGTGAAGCTCTCTGGAAGGGTGCTAGGGACCCCTTAGACCCTCTTATAACCTTCCCAAACTCCTGCAAGCATTTCCTTTCGCTAATCCACCTCTGCATAATCAAAAACTAATTAAAGCACATGCATGATAATTCTAACAACTTACTCAAAAATACAAAAAGATGTTCTTTTCATATTTCTCTTTAGAATTAGCTTAGTCACATGCATTTTTACCTTTCCAATAGTCAATGGCATCCATTTCCACCACTTTCATCGTTTATCTTGCGCCAGTAGAGCTAGTCGGTAAAACTAGGGTTTGCTAGGGTTTGCATTTCCTTTCCACTTTTCGCTTCTTTCTACTAGTAGATTATCCTCTGTTGAGTTAGCTTTCGTCCATCAAATTTAAAAACATCTTCTAATAGCTCACAGAAGTTGGCTTAAGCTCATAACGGCCTTGTGTCAGCTGATCAACTGACAGCTGCGGCAAGAGCTAGTACTTTTGCATATAGCACCGTCACTTCCAAGTTTGTTACAAATTACCGGGTTGATAAAATTAAAGAAAGGAGTCCCAGGAGTTGCAACATTATTGCTGCAATACTGGAGCCCACCATCGTTTTGGCGCCATTGCCGGGGAAGCGTCAGAGTATTGGTGATAACTTCTTTTCTTCTATTTTCTACTACAACCTTCTGCTAAGTAGTTTATTTCAGCAAGTGTAGAGTAGATTGTTTTCTTTCCATTGGGAAATTTCATTTCCGCAAAATTAGATTAGACATTTTCTGCTTTCATTTCATTTCAGAAAGCGTAGATTAGATATTTCTCGCTTTCATAGATTAGCATTTAAATTCCGCAATTTCAATTCCGCAAGAGTAGATTAGCATTTCAATTCCGCAATTTCATTTCTGCAAGCGTAGATTAGCATTTCAATTCTGCAAGCATAGATTAGCATTTCATTTCCGCAATTTCAATTCTGTAAACGTAGCCTAGCATTTCATTTCAGAAAAATAGATTAGTCCTTTCCTGCATTCATTTCAATTTCGCATTTTCATTTCAGCAAGATAGATTTTAGTTAGTTGCAGTTCAATCTACTTTAGTTTTGCAGGTACAAGCAGAAAAAAATAAAAATCAACGAAAAATATTTCATTTCCTGCCTTGTAGGAGTAGGGATAATTCAGAAAAATGATTGCACAACACCCCCACTACTTCGCACAACCAGCCTTCTCTCTTCTTCGATGGTTGTTATTAAAGAACCCTTAGGTGGATAGCAAGACATATTTGAAGAACCTCAAGGGAAGAAGAAGAAGAAAACATTCCTCTGGAGCAAATGGCTGAAAATAGAAATGTTGGGGGCAGTACCTTTTCTTCCAACTTATCCCTTTATGTTGGAAAAGGTGAATGTGAAAATATGCTGAAAGATTTCAAGAGTGATATGAGGCGGTTCCTTGCCATGCCATTGGATACCTTACGGATCCAAAGGAAGCAAGAGGAAGCAGGGAGGGCTGTGGAAATATTTTTTCCTGGTGCACTAGAAAGCATCTTAGGAACGAATGTCCAGTGCACTCCCTAGAAGTGTGTTTCATCTGTGAAGAATACCATCCTACGAATCAATGCCCTTCCTTGCCTAGACTTAAAGCTACATATCAGAGAGCTAAAGGAGCCACTGAACCACTCTATTATATGAACCAAAGGAGGCCACATGGACCCATACCCTACCAACAGGGAATGCAAGGGACATCCCAGACCTATTACGACACCTATCAAGCCACTTCCATGCCTTCTTGGGGTCCCCCTGTTCATCCTTTCTGGTCCACACCCCCTCCTTGGTCGTATCCTCCTCAATACCATGCTTCTCCAGATGCTCATTGATTTCACTCTTATGCTTAGCCATAGCCTCAGTGGAATGCACCTCATCAGGGGTGGAGGCCCCAATACAACTCTCCTCCCGCTCATTTGCCTCCACCACCTGCCCAACCACATCCATCTCAAATATACACCCCCACTCAACTACCCATACCACCATTTCCAAACCCGCACATTGGAATAGCTCAACCCAATTGCAAAGCTGAGGCACAACATGGCCAAATTACTCCTCTTGAGCTCAATGATCTTCAGCATAGCTCAGGAAGAGTATTGAAAAAAAGAGATTATCTTGAAAGCATTGAAGGACCACATCCAGCAAAAGAAGATTCAAAAGAGGAGATCAAAGGACCATGGGCTACACTAGATGAAGAGAAGACATCAGAATCAGAGATCGAGAGAGCTCCCTCATGGTTACCATCAAATCCTCTATGTATTCAAGAGAAAACTCAACAAAAAGAGGAAGATGTGAAGGTCATTATAGAAGAAGATATGGAGAATAATCCAGATTAGCAAAAGGACCAAGGATATCAGAGCTATATTAAGATATGGTTTCAGACGGTCACTAAGTTGCAGTAGTACTCTCTTCTTCAGCTATGCTTGATATCTTCAAAGTCAAATCATTTGGTCTCTGAAATCCAGATAGTTGTCAAAGCATGAAATTCAAGCCTCCACATCATTTTGTTTCTAATCTCGGTGTGCACATGGCTCCATTGGAAGTATTCTTATACTTGAAAATGATTTTGTTTTTCAAGTAGATTAGGGTAGGAAAAAAGGAAAAAAAATAATAATAAATGAAAATAAGAAAAAAAATAAAAATATAAAGTGAAAACCTCCTTAGAGGCACATTAGATTGGCTCATTGATTGAAAACCTCCATGAGGTGGTCAATGGGTTGGAAAAAAGAAGAAAAAAGAAAGAAAAAAGAGAAAAAGAAAAATGGAATAAAAAGATCCTTGGGTGAAAACCTCTTTGTGGCACCCAGAGCAGACAGTGAGGGTGAAAACCTCATGGAGGCACCCCAACTATCTCTAAAAAAAAAAAAAAAAAAAAAAAAACAGGCCTAATCTCTATGAAATAATTGCAGGTTGCAGGGAATACATTGCAGGCAAAGAGGGTTGCGCAAAACAAGGATAGGGGTTGCGCAAAACATCCCTACAAACACTCCCTCCATGACCAGTCACCTTTCCTAGGATTTGATCATATTCAGGTCGAGATTCCACCTTCTACAGGAACTTATGGGCTTTCTACAGGAAGTTCTGTATTTCTACAGGAAACTTCTTGTAGAACGTTTGGGCGAGCCAAAATAACCTTTGGAGGGGAATATGAAGGTTGGAATTTGTTTGTTAGGCCAGCATCCATCCATGTTTCCATCCCTCACCCTTCTCCATTATTTTTCCATCTCATCGTGCTTCTTTCGTAAAAATTGTGTGTTCTACAGGAAGTTCCTATAGAAATTACGGGAAGCTAGAAATGGATTTCAAAAAGGTAGTTTGGCGAACATGATAGCTTCCTAAAGGGTTCATAAGTCCTCCTATGATCTTAAAAGTACTCCTCCATCATTTTCATGCCTGCATCACAGCCCAAGCTCATTTTTTCTTACTGTGCAAACCGCCTATAGAATGCTTTGAAGCAAAAATACATAGAACAAAAATTTGTTTTTTCCTTCACGTATAAACCGTGCATCCATTTAGAAAACCATTTTATTGGGAGTTGTATAGGGATGATGGCAACATGCCCGGGCAATTTGAGCCAATTCCAGTGCACGGTTTCCAAGAAATCAACGTCCACCACCTTCAGCCATTTTTGCATTTTCTCTATATTTGTGCATACGTTTCAAAACTTGTTTCATGGGGATATGCATAGGGGTGATAGTAACCTACCCAAGTAGTTTCAGTCGATTCTGATTCATGGTTTCCGAGAAATTGAACCTTGTAATCTTCAGCCATTTTTAGTTTTCTCGATATCCATGCATCCTTTCACCACAATTTTGCTATGGGAGGTGCATAACGATGATAGAAGCATGCTCAAAAAGTTTTAGGTCAATCCGATGTATACTTCAGGAGCAACGGAGAAAACAAGTTGTTGTCCTGCAAAAATCCAACACCAGCAGCATGAAGGTGCAAATCTAAAGGATTAAACTGGCTCCTGCAGCTTAGAACCAACTAGAGGATAACTACACAAGAAAAATAGCCATGAATCAGCAACCAAGCCATCATGCAACCACAGAAACAAATGCATGTAGCAGAAGGAAATGCCACAGCACCTCACAGCAACCATATTCGACTTCCAGGTACATGACTAAACGCATTCCTCTGTTGCATGAATGTAATTTGAGAACTGCATGAACAATGAGATGGTTGTGATTAAAAGAATCGGTGGCCAGCTAACTGCCCACCCTCATTGAGTTCAAACACGGTGGGTGAATACGACATGTGTGCTCACCCATCTCAGGAAGAAAACTGAAAACAGGTAGTTGTGACTGTTTAAACTATAGCGTGATTGATGGATGTGATTACAAGCAAAGAACAAACAGTCTGATGTACGTGATGGATGTGAGTAGTGGTAGTTGTTTAAACAGTGTGCATGGGGCCAACGTGCACTTGGCCAGCTCACCCTCCATCAACGGAAGTCTCCATAAACAGGCAATCAAACTCTCACCTCTGTTGTTTCCATTTTATCATCGTCATTGCAACTGCAACAAGCTCCATACCACCTCCATAGAAGTAAACCAATATTTCTCGGCCATTTTTCAAAACCCTCCTACTTATCGGCACTCTATAAGAAGTGTAGTTTCGTTCTACAGGAAGGCTTCTACAAGAAACATAGAAAATAGCCATGCAGAAAGAAAACCTGGGATTTTCAACGAATTTCAAGCTCAAAACGAGGTAGGATCAGGGAAACTTCTTTGTGCATGATTTGTTGGTGCAAAATGGTGAATTGAACGCGGCATTAAATTGAAAAATGAGAGTAAAAAGTCCGTCTGTGCATTGAGAACAGTGGAAGTCTGCCTGCATGATAGACTGAGTTTACCCATATTTTTCTTTTGCATCCGAAATCTCCTCATCATTTTTAATAAAGAAAATAAAAAAATTCCCTTGCAAGGAAGACATGTAGCAGTAGAGACCAACATGTGTGTGTAGAAAAACCCAAATTTACATATCTATCAATGTATTGAAAAAACCAATTTCCTTATGCTCTGCTCTGTAAAATATTTCTTTCATAAACAGACAGACCAATTCTAGGTGACAGAAGTTTTAACACAAGGGAATTACTACCATTTGATGTTTTAAGGAGCGCATGAAAAATTCCTTATTTAGTCTCAGAAAAAAGAAGAAAATTCAGCTATCCTCTGTCGCAGTGAAATGAATGTTTTCCTGAATAATTTTGTTTTTTTTGGTTAAAACACAAACTCAACACCATGCCAACTGAAGAAATTGAGAAGACAATTGATGAGGGAGAACAAGACATTCAAGCAGAGGGAAAAACAGAGGAAGAACAGAAGGAAAAAGAGGAATTTGAAATGACAGCTGAGCATGAGACAGAAAAGGAGACAACAACAAAAACGGAGAGGGCAAAAAAGGAAAAAGGTTGGGAAGAAAAAGGCCAAGAAAGCCCAAATGAAAGTTGTCACAACCAAGGCAACCACACAGAAATTAAAAGGAAAGACACATCCAGCCAAGCAGACCGAAACAGTTGACACCGGACTTTCTACAGGAAGCATGGAAACAGTGTCTACAAGAAGCATGAAAACAGAACAGCAAGAGGAGAAATCACCTGATATTTTGACTAGGGAGGCAGCAACTTTGCTTTCCACCATTAGCACACCTCCAAGACCAAAAAGGAAGAGAAAGAGGAAAACTTCCATGTACTTTAAAGTGAGGAGGAGCACACAGATCAAAGTAGGTAGACCCCAGCCATAGTCAAAGGAGAAAATTGTCATTAAGGACACAACAGCTAAACAAAAGGAGGAGTCTCCTTCAAAGATATCCATCACCTATGAATAAGAAAGCTAAAGACCTTCACTTGGAGAGAGAGAATTCAGATGATGGACTCAAAGGCAGCTCTATAGGAAGATGAGAAAGTTCTACAGGAAGCTGAGAATTCTCTATAGGAAACTCAAAGGGCAAACATAACAGAAATTTCTGAAGAGAAGCAACTACAGGAAGGTTCCCTCTAATGGACAAGGAAACATCTGATGAACAGCAGAGAGAGGACAAGCTACAGGATGAGGTTGAGGCACTAACAAAACTGCTACACTAAAAGGAGCACAGGCAGTGGAAGGAGGTAGAGATAAAAGCATGGTTTCTTGACTGAGAAGAGGACATCACCTCAGAAGCCTGGGATGTGAGAGAGGTAGTCAAAGCAATCGAAGATGAAGAGATAAATTAGTTGCTCAAAGGATGAGCAACACTTTCAGTAGGGGGTGATGATGAGCCCCAGAAATGAGAAATTATATGGCCTCATTCAGCCTCCTAATTCGACTTAATCCACCATTCTCACTAGTTTATTGCATTTTTTTAATTATATTTATGCTAATAGAGTGAATTGGGTTAGTTATTATGCCAACAAGTCTAATGTGTGATTTATGCAGTCTTTTTGGTCAATTTGGAGACAAAATCAAAGTCTTAAATGAGCACTTGGTAGCCAAATTCGTGGAGAGGATTTGTAGGAAGGTGTCCCCTTCATTTATGAGCCCTTACCTCGAATTCTCCACCAGCAGCTCGGAGTTCAAGGGCCACGAAATCGATTATCACAAGGGCCACCGACCAAGGGCTAGTAAAGTTGTTGTTAACTGGAAGTTTTGGCAGCTGAGTCCCTAATGTTTAGGAGGACTGTTGGGGTCCACAATTTGTATAAATAAGAGGGCTTAGGGCCTCATTTGGGTTAGCCAGAAGTTATCTATTTGGAAGTTCGATTGTAGTCATTTTTTTAGTCATTTTTTAGGAAGTAGGTTAGATCTCCATTTCAGCACATTTTCAAGCTTTTTCTTGTAGACAGTTTTTGATGTAACTATTATTTCTTGAGCAATAAAGATGAATCCAGTTTTGCACCAGCTCTAATCTTTCTTAGGAGGCTGTAGCTCTTGGGGTTGGGTGCAACCCAAGTGCCCAGTACATCCTTTGTTTACCTTTATGTGTTGTTGTTGCATTCTTAGAATAGAATCTGTTATTTAGATTTAAATCTTGTTTTGTTATTTAGGTTGCTTTTGATGATTAAAAAGGATTTTCATGCTCAGATTGATTTGATAGGTTAATAACAGAGAAGATCTTCAGAAAAAGGCTATCAAGCACCTCTGATCTCACCTCTCCCTCAGTGGGACCATGAGCTGGGACCAAGGTGTCCTTGCTACCACCAAAAACACTGTCTTTGCTTCATCATGCAATTATTAGTGTTAGATTCTCATTTGCAGAAGTTGATACCAGTTTTGATTACATGCTCAGATCCATTCTTGTTCGGTTTCCATAGTTGATTTATATGATTTGTTGCCAATAAACTATTGTGCATCATGCTTATGGTTTCTAGGTCAAATTAGGTTAAAGTAGTTAGATATTTGGTTTGCGTAGCCTTTGTTGATCAGTTTTGGGAAATAATGTGAAGAGTACCTATGATACCTCCTCATCTATCCTTACCCCATCCATGCAACCTGCTTCGTCCTCTAACTCAGATTCTTGCCTCTCATTTGCCATGTTTTCTACTTTGCCTTGGTTTCTACATTCTTGCGCATCATTGCTCCCTCCATCCTTGAACAAATCTAATCGCTCCTTAGCCTCATTCACCAGGTCCTAGACTGCTTAACATCCTTATCGAACCTCCATTTCCACTTTCCCACCATTTTTCCTCCATCAACCCTCCAAAATCCTCTTTTCGAAACATCCTGTGGAAATTATAGAACATCCTGTGGAACCCCTACAGACTTCCTGTAGAAGCTCACAAAAGCGGTTTCTTGATATCTCAACACTGTGAAACTCTCTAGTAGGGTGCTAGGGACCCCTTAGGCCCTCTTCTAACCTTCCCAACCTCCTGCAAGCATTTCCTTTCACCAATCCACCTCTGCACAGTCAAAAACCAGTTAAAGCACATGCATGATAATTCTAACAACTTACTCAAAAATACAAAAAGATGTTCTTTTCATATTTCTCTTTAGAAGTAGCTTATTCACATGCATTTTTACCTTTTAAATAGTCAATGGCATCCAGTTCCACCACTTTCATCACTTTTCTTGCACCAGTAGGGCTAGTCAGTAAAACTAGGGTTTGCTAGGGTTTGCATTTCCTTTCCGCTTTTCACTTCTTTCTGCTAGTAGATTAGCCTATGTTGAGTTAGCTTTCATCCATCACATCTAAAAACTTCTTCTAAGGGCTCATAGAAGTTGGCTTAAGCTCCTAGCGGACTTGTGCCAGCAGATCAAGTGACATTCGCGGCAAGAGCTAGTACTTGTGCATATAGCATTGTCACTTCCAAGATTGTTACGAACTACCGGGTTGATAAAATTAAAGAAGGGAGTCCTAGGAGTTGCAATTTTATTGCTGCAATACTGGAGCCCACCAAAGCTACTTCTCATGATGAATGCAATGAAGCGATGCAAAAGGAGTATGATGCCTTGATAAAGAATGGCACTTGGGAACCAAACTAATTAGCTACAAGTGGGTCTACAAGAACAAGTATAAATCTGATGGCTCACTTGATAAGCATAAAGTCAAGCTTGTGGCAAAAGGTTTTGCACAGAAGGAAGGGGTCAATTATGAGGAGACTTTTGCTCCCATAGAAAAATGGGCTACCATCCGGACACTATTTTCCCTAGCAGCTCAGAATGGTTGGAAATTCCATCAAATGGATGTTAAACAACTTTCTTGAATGTACATCTAAAAGAGAATGTTTTTTTGTCCCAACCTGAAGGATTTGCTGTGAAAGAACATGAACATAAAGTATGGAAACTAGTAAAATCCTTGTATGGCCTCAAGCAAGCACCGTGAGCCTGGTATGATAAGTTAATTGAGCATCTTCTGAAACTCAATTTCAAACATTATGATCTTGATGATGCAACTTTGTTTTTCAAGAAATTTGGCAAAACAGTTGTATACCTTGTGGTATATTTAGATGATCTTTTGATGATAGGGAACAATGAGAGGTACATTGCATCCATGAAGAAGGAATTAAGGAAATGTTTTGAAATGACTGATTTGGGCTATGTTCATTACTATCTTGGTATTGAAGTATCTCAACGTCCGAAGTCCATATTCCTTTCTCAAAAGAAGTACATTGGAGATCTGTTAAACAGGTTTTGCATGGTTGAATGCAATCCTCTAACTACTCCAATGAAACAAAACTTAAAGCTCACATCCATTGGAGGAAAATAATTTGAGGATGCAACAAAGTGTAGACAACTTGTAGGAAGTCTCAACTACCTCACTACTACCAGAGCAGATATTTCATTTGTTGTTGAAATCCTCTCCAGGTTTATGCAAAATCCTTGTGAGGGACATTGGTCTGCTACAAAAAGAGTTGTAAAGTACTGGAAAAAAACTCAAGACATTCGACTCAACTATACACATGTCGGTGACTTCAACTTGATTGGATACTCTGATTCAGACTTTGATGGAGACAAAGAAACTGGGGTATCTACTTCTGGTTATGCTATGAGTCTTGGATTAGGAATTGTCCCCTAGATATCACACAAAAAATCAGTTCCAACAGATTCCACAAGAGAGGCAGAATATGTGGCAGCAACTGAGGCAACAAAAGAAATTGTGTGGCTAAGGAAAATCTTGGAAGATTTGGAAGTAAAACAAGTACATTTGACTCCACTCATGATTGATAACACCTCCACAACAAAGTTGGCCAAGAACCCAATTTTCCATGATCGAACAAAGCACATCAACACAAAATACCATCTAATTCAACATCATGTTTAGGCCAAAAAAATCCATCTACACCATTGTTCCACTAATGAGAAGATTGCAGACATCTTCACCAAAGTATTTGGAAGAGAAAAGCTTGAAATATTCATAACTATGCTTGGACTCACCAACATCCCTTCAGATTAAGAGGGGGGAATGTTGAAACCTGATCATGGGGATTGGGTGAGCAGTTGTAAAATAGTGTAAATAATAAATAATGGAAAATGAATATTCATCGAGAGATGAAACTCAAGAGTCACTCCCTCATGTGTATAACTTTCAAAATTGTAATGAATAAACAGATTTCATTTGAGGAGTTACCTCCTGGCTTGACATTTATAGTGTTATTAATTAATAATTTATAAATTCTTTTAATTTATTATCTTTCAAAATGATGTAGTTATTATATTTTTTTATAAATATAAGTTTTATTAATATTATATCAGTGCTTTTTAACATTTTAAATAAATTTATAAAAAAAAAAACTTTTAATATAATTTAATTTAATACTAAATAGTTGTAAATTTAATGGTTGGAAAGCATCCATCGGATGTCAATTCATGATAGGCATCAAATTCTTTCGAATGCATGTAAGTTGCTAAATTTAAAACCTCATAAAAAATAAGTAAATTATAACTTTATTTTAAATTATTATTATTATTAATTGTATAAAAAAGATTCCCATGAGTAGTAGAATACGTGGTCATGAAGTGTATTGTTAAAGCACTTTGTGATGTGAAGGTCACTAGTTTGAAACACTGGAAAAAAGTCCATCCATGTTAAGGGTTGGTGTGGCCTCCACTAGGTGTGATCCCTCGGTGATTTTGACAACTTAGATGCCCTTGGGTCACAATTCCTAAAGCTAGTTGATGCAACATCATTAACTCTAGGCATACTATATTACTTTAGGCCCAAAAGGATCATGTAAATTCTAAAAGGGATTTATTTACCTCACTTTTATTCTTGTATAAATTAGGTCTTAGATGGATTGATGTAAGGGAAAGTGTCTAAATTCTAGAAAGAATATAAAATGTTACGTTTTTAGGATGTTTAAAATGATTTGGCGTTTTGGCTAATGGGACCTTTGTAAGTAGTGCGAAGTATTAAGTTGAGATGTTATTTTTTTTGTTGTTGATTAAATATGTAGGCCAATCAACAATTGTAGAGTTAAGAATCTGGTAGTTTTAGTATCCTAGAGAGATATCTCATTTTGAATGTTCTGTTGAGATGCTTTCCCAATCAATACTATTGTATAAAAGTGTGTAGGATAGGGGGAGCATCTCATAATGCCTTGTGAGGAACAACTCGGAGTTGGAGTCACTAAGCCTTCATGTATATATTTTTATTAAGGAATGGTTGACTTTTGAATCTCATGTATACTTGTGTGATTTCTCCACGTAGTTTCTCTATTAATATGATTCTGCTAATTTGTAACTTAGTAAGATAGTCATTGAATCATCTTGACATTGTATATTGTTAAAGGAAAGTTAAAGGGAGAAGTTGTGTGTCTGTGGCTTCTCGTGCGACCCCTATATATAGTCTTTATCTAACAAAAAATGTGAGATCAACAAAAAACGTACGTAGTTATCAATTTATGATTTTTATGATGTCTGGAGGGAGGGAAATAAAGTATGTTCTATTGAAACTACATCGTGATATGTTATGGTCCCTAATAGCAAGTAAAGGGACCACGTAACTCTTGGGAAGTAATGTGGTGTCAAGAAGTCATGAGACCTCAAACAAGTGGCATGTGATAAGATGGTGAATCACTGTCAAGCTAGGGAATCGTTGCATTTGAGAGAAGAATAATGGTGACAGGTGGCTCAAAAGAAAATGCTTTGGGGAAAATTCATGGATTTGAAGGTTTATAATTCCAGTAACTCTGAAAATACTCAAATAGAGGCCTCTGCTAGTTAACAAAATTAAATACCAATGACCCAAGTGTGGGACCAACTAGTTAATACCGCCAACCCAAGAGTGGAACCAACTAATTAAAACCAAATTTAGGATAGTCACACTCATCAACTTTTTCATTGGGGTAGTCTAGCTAAGGTCTTGTCGGTGTAATCGGCTAGAGGATATTAGAGAGAGCACAATAGTTTTCCTTTGAAGGAGTTAGAGTTATGTTACTCAGGGGATTCAGGATAAAGGTAATAAGAAAGAAAGTTAATAAAAAAAATTCAGTTTCCATGCTATTTAGTTTTCTAAATGAAATATCAAAAGAAAACAATAAATTTAGGATTTGAGGTGGGATAAAAAAAACTTTAAAAATCAGTCGAAATTATAGAAGGAGAAGGAATGGACTGAGAGAGTGAAGAGTTTCATCGTAGAGAAGACTAAAGAAATTGCACTCGAAGGAGAAAAAGAAACACAGAGAGTTGAATAACAATTATGAAAATAGAACATAAGGGATTTGGGATAAAGATAACATCCAAGTAGAGGAGAAGATTTCAATGTTAAGAAGGTAAATCTGGTCTTTAAATTTTATTTGATAAGCAATTCTTAGCAACCATTATAGTTAACTATGATAATATTTTAGGATAGAAACTTTAGTGTTCTCCAAGGTTGTGGTGGAAAGACACTACAACAAAAGGACTAAATCTGAAGAAATTTAGTTGAGTTTAGAAAGGAGAGAAGGTGGCAAAGGGAATCCTCAAGGAGAAGGGAATGAGAGAAGTTATCAGGAGGTGAGGAGAATGTGCAATAGCTAGAGAGGAGCAAAGAGTTCTCAAGAGGTTGTAGAGGAGGGAAGCAAGAGGAACACCAATAGCCAAGTGGAGGTGAGTTGTTTAGGTAACAACTAATGTGACGCATGTTACAAGGCTATGTTGCACCTCACAATGAACTTGGAGGAACTCATGTAGAGAATGAAGGAGGTGACCATTCCTAGTCATGATTAAGGTTTGAGTAAAATCCACATTAGAGGGGAGAATGATGAGAAGAGAAATGGCATGAGGAGGAAATTATGTTGGGATGAGTTTTATAAGAAGATGGTTGAGTCAAAGAAAAGACTCAATCAGATAAGCAATTTTCTAAAAGAGAGGGAATAAATTGAGGCACAAATGTTGGACATGAGGAAGAAGGTGAGAGTACCTATTCGATAGAAGGATTTTAAGAAGAAATCCCCAAATTCTAGAGAGCTGGCGAAAAGGAGGATGAGGCCTTTGATAAAAGCCCAAATAGAGGAAGAAGAGCTTAGAGAAGCTAAGCATGAGGAAGGAAAAGTTCCTTACTGCAAACTAGAAGGATGACCACTCCTTGAAGATAAGGAGATGATACTAGTGGAGAGTCTCATGTACTATGAAAAGAGTCCAAAACAAGAGGAGGAGTTGCTAATAGAGGAAGAGGCTAAAGAGCCTTCTATTTCTTAAACTAATAAATTGTGTGTGGTTGCAGGTCTTTTAGGTAAGAAATGAGGACAACCATTAAAGGTTGTCATAATGAAGGAAGATAAGGTTAATTTGTCTCTAAGAGACATAGTCAAAAAGGAAAATTTATCGAGTGAAAGGAAGAGCAACAAACCTCAAGTGGTAAAGGAGGATTACATTCCATGTGAACCTACAAAAAATGAAAGATAATGTATTTACATTTCGAAAAAAACCTCTTGCTAAATTATTATAAAGGCGCACTGATGGGTGCATAATTTGGATAGGTTCTCCCAAGGGAGGAAAGTGTTGAGATGGATTTAAAAATGCAAGATCATGAAGAAGTAAATTATTCCACTGAAACCAATTAGGAGTCCTAATAGCTACCTATACCAATAGGTTTCATTTTTCATGATTGGTAAGGGAAGTGCCAATATGATCTACTTTGGTGATGCAAAGATCTCATATTCTTGTGGAAGAAAAATACTTATTTGGTTAGTGCTGCCCTACTTTTGGATGGGTGATCCAACAGCCTAAGCTGGGTCATGCCATGTTTCAACTTTTGTTGTAGATTAGAGAAAGAAACCTGTCCAAACAGCGCAATCTTGGTAGGTAAAGTAGATAGGTAGTGAAAGAAGGTTCCCAACTGCTTAATCTGGGGCCTTGGAAGCAATAAGGGTAGCTTTAGATAGAAAATCAAAAGAAAGCCAAAGGTAAAGAAAAGGCACAAAAGGGTTTGCAAATCTAAGTGCACCCTCCTTGGATTAACAAAAAATGCTAGGCAATAGAGTGGGTAGGTAGATGGGGTTGCAGAAAGCATGGTTTGTAACATTTCACTGGCCTAAAGGGAAGGTAAAAACAGGATGTCAGTGCAGATGTTCTGTTCACAACAGTGTTACAACAAATGAAGCATGTCTAACTTCCATTTTTCCCCATCTCCTTCATGACTAACATCCCCATGCCACCCAACTTCACAAAGAAGATCCAAGTATTTTGTTGGCTCTAGTTTCTTTAATAGCCACATTCCTTGTGCAAAATTCTTTTCATTTTGATCTACTTCCTAAAATACTAAGTCAATTTCATACAAACTCAGTATCCCCCCCTCATCCACCTCTTTCATTCATATTAAATACTAACTTATTACTATCTAACTCCCCATACCCCCTATTCCCCTATTACTATGTAAAACTTGCAAAAAACCCAAAAAATCTAAGTATCCCTGCCCCCGAGCATTATAGCTCTAGGTGTGATTTTGAAGGTCTTAATGCGTTGAAAAACATTTGAGCGCAAGCCGCAGAGCGCCAAAGAATTAATCCTAGGGATTAATCCGAGATTTTCTCGGGTTAATAGCCTTAAACCCGCTTTGATTATAAACCTTTGTAAAAACCCATTCAACTCGCATATGCTGAAAACAACCCGAAAAACCCACTTTTCCAAAGTTTCCGCCAAGCGCGATTTTCAAAAGAAATTAATATTTAATTCTCCCCGCCATCAAATATCGCCCGCGCATCTTATCGCTCCGTCAACCGTCGGATCTGGGCCCTCCCATCCGACGGCCCACATCATATCAGACGAGCATCAGCGCCCGAAAGTTACCTTCCGAGAAACTGTCAGAGGGTGACGTCAGGCCTCCGCCATGCGTCGCCCCCTAGAGTCTCTCAGAGCGCCCTCTGACAATACCGCGACCGTATAGAGGGCGGTCCGAGAAAACCCGCTTACCACTCCGCTAACCCACCTGCCCACGCCAGCGCCACGGCCCGCCCACGTCACGTCCGTTTGGTGCCCTGTCAGCACCCCGGACCGTCAGTGCTCCTGCGTGTCTGCCACCTATACAATCCTCGTGGACCACTCACTGACCGCCACGTCACCCGATGACGTCATGCTGACATCACCCGACCCTGACCCCACCTGATGACGTCATGCTGACGTCATCTAAAAAAGCGCGCCAATGAGCCAAAAGTCAATATTTAGCCGTTTTTTCGCGTTTTTCTCATTTTCTCACTGAAAGAACCATTTCTCTTCTCTGCATGAGAATTACGTCCACTGCCGCCAACCTGCTGAAATCGACCTGAAGAAGTGCTGCCGCCTGCAACCCACCTGCACTTGTCACCATTACCAGCAATTCACCAGGTATTTACCCAGAGCATCCTTTCAAAGCTAAGTTATGTCCATGTTTCTCCAAAACTGAATTCACAGCAGTAAAACAAATCGGTTTTTACCATTAAATTCCCGATAAAACTAGCATTCCCCACAATTGCAGGGTCTAAATTCACCTATTGAACCCACATACATCTACCCTTCCCCAAATTCCCATTTTGTCCGCGCATTCGTGGACTGTAGACCTAAAACAGCATAATTCACCAGAAAAACTGAGTTGCCTGCTCCTCAAAACTATCAAATTACTCTTGTTAAGCATCCTACACCATTACCACACCTCATTACCCTTTTTTCCTCTGCAAAATTAACCCTCTGTGGTCTCCTGCCCGCTAAAACCAGTTCAGCACCAAGTCATAACCACTACTTAGCCATGGAGACACCAATAGTCCTAAATATTCAACCTCTGAATTCCCCACACAGAGAGCTGGAGTGGAAAGCCCTAGGTGATAAAGATTACCAGATGTTGGACTCCATGCCCATGACAGCCAAGTTTAATATTCACCTGATGAATGAAATAAAGGCCCAACATCTCAGTGGGACTGACACCTTGGGAATTTGGGATTCCCACATACTCATCTACAACCTCCCTCAAGTTAATGTGCTACCAGACTTGGTAAAACAATGCATGTCAAGTTATGATCCCGGCCAAAGAGCTGTCCTCAGCCCCTCAGGCTCAGTACTATTCCATATCACCCCTGAGACTATCAATGAAAAGCTTCACTTTCATACTACAAAGCCCCTTACTCCTCTCTCCCTCGAGGACCTGATAACAAAAGGGGGAAACTTGTCCAGGGATCAGATTTCCAGGGTTAACCAGTTGTTTATTCAGCCTGAGTATCTATCTATGACTGCTTCCCTTCCCATAGCATATCCATATCTCAATGAGCTGGGGAAAATGATGGTAGATTTGATCAGTTACATCCTGGGTTATGGGACATATGAGGATGTGGAGGAAACCATCATAGCAATGCTGTCCATTTTCTCCCCAGGGATGCCTCCTGCTGTACATTATGACTTTGCCACTTTCATTTCCAATAAGATTCATGAGCAATTTATGAATCTGGAGAGGGAGAAGGTGTTTAAATACACCAGGTACATCTATCATCTATTCTTATTCTATCAGCTTGATGCCTTCCCTGTCCCTCTGAAGAAGCTAGATAACTAGGGACGCCCAAGGTCGGTTGTGTTTTGGACTGCAGTTTGCCATCTTCTGCCTTATTCACCATACACCTACTGTGAATTTATTGATCTATTCATTCATCCAGCTATGACCTTGTTGTTGGGTGCCCCTCCCCCAAGATTGACAGAAGAAATGCAGAGAATCCTTCAACTCTCTAAGGCATACATCATTGGTGATTGGTACTTCTACCAACACCACAAAGTAATCAGAGTATATGGCTGTGAGCTGAGTCCCTATAGGCTGCCAAAATATGTCCCTATGAGGCTCTTTGCCTTAGAGTACTTCAGGCAGTTTGGAAATACGGACTTTGTCCATTTCCAAGCTAAAAACAAGAAGGTGCAGCTAAAAGTAAGAAATCAGCTGGGTCCCTTCTTGTACAATAAGAAGGAAGAAGGGTGGAGGGAAGCTGATAGGATTCTAGAGACCCTCAGACTTTAGACCAGCTTCAAGTGGGTGCCTTATGACCCTAATCACTTTATTTCCCTTAGGAGGATAAAGTATAAATTGGGTGGCTATGTCCATGTGAAAATCCCTCATGTTGAGAAGTATGCCAATGCCCTAAGCTGGGAAGAATGCACATTAGAAGAGCCAATTAGCAAAGAAGAAATGCTCAGAAGAGAGACTAGCAATATTGAGAAAGAGGCTGACTTGGAACATTGTGGGTAGGTTTCTTCCTCCTGTCAGAGGCAAATTGGAGCAGCTGCCTCATCTTCCACAGCCCAGCAGCAAGTAGCCGGGGTTGCCCAACAAGAAACAAATAAAGGCAAGGGCAAGGAGGTGGAGCAGGAACAATCACCTCTTAGAGCACAGCAACAACCAGAGCAGCGGATAGATAAGGAGGTAGAGTAGCAGGTAGAGCAGCAACTAGAGCAGCCTATGCAGCAAGAACAGATGGCTGAGGCCCCAGCACCTACTGAGCAACAGGCTCAACAAAACATGCCTTCTGGGCAAGAGAAGATGGTGGAGACCTTAGTACTCCAGACTCCACAAATAGTGGAGAAAGGAAAGAAGAGGGACATAGAGCAGGAGACTCCCCTTACAACGTCCACTAATCAAGGGGAGAAAAGGCAAAGATTAAATCCCCTCTCTGAAGAAGAAATTCTTATGGGGCAATCGGTGATAATGGGCCCACCAAGCATGGAGGTATCTGCTAGTTCCTTTCAGCAGGAACCAGAGAGAAATCTTGGAGGAGGTCAGCTCCTCAAGCCATCAAATAAAAGCATATGTGAGCATCAAGCAACAGTTCACTGATATCAAAAGAAGAAATGAGCCACTCAGGCTCCAAATCTACAATCAGTTGCTGAAGATGGCCCCCACAAATCAGCAGAGGCTCATGGCAACCTATGACATTTCAGAAGGCAAAATGACCATGAGTCATTTCAGGCCCACCACGGTGCAGCCACAGTCAGCTGCAGATTACATAAGAACCAACCTGGAGGTTCTTGCAAAAGGCATTCACCTTATGGACCAAATAGAACTCCATAAGCAGACGGGTGAAATGGTCTATGCAACGTTGGCAGACAAGACAATGTTGGCAAAAAGGCTAGAGAACAACCTAAATAATATAGCTGCCCAACTAGAGTTGGAGAAGGCATCCTCCTTGGCCAAAGACAACAGGATCAAGTCTTTGGAATATATAATTATAGAGCTGGGGCATGACCCCAAGGATCCCAAGGCCATGCAATCACTGCTGAAGATAAGGGATGCAGACCTGGCAGCCCTAAGAAAGAAAGTAAAGCTCCCAGCAACCATTCACCCCCAAACAGATGAGGTTGCTCAACAGAAGCAAGAAAAAGAAATAGCTACATTGCTGGTAGCACTGCACAAACAACTTGTGCAGATAGAAGGGAGGCTGGAAGATACTGAGGCTGCATTGTAGGCAGCCCTACAACAGAAAGAGGGAGGTCAGATTTCTTAGCCCCCTCCACAGGTTATTAACCTTGAGGAGCCTCCAAAGACCACTCCTCCTCACATAGAAGTAGCAGCAGCACCATCAACATCAACGGCAGCAGCGTCTACAGAGCAGGCTCCAAGCCTGGACATGCAAAAATTGTTAAATGAGGTCCAGGCCCTAGAGGCCCAGATGACAGAACTGAATGGAGCCAAGGATGAGTTGGCCAAGCTAAATGAAAAATATGATAAATCAAAGCAGAATGTTGCTGAGAAAGGGAGAGAAATAAAAACTCTCAAGGAAAGAATAAAAGCGCTGGAGAAGGAGCTCACGCTTGAGAAAGTGGTGGGTGAGATCAGAAGAGTTTTGTGGACCCACATTGGCCAATCAATAACGGACCAATGGCAATACATTGAAGCCATTCATGAGCAAATGGAGCTCATAGGTAAAGCACAAAGGGAAGTGCATAGAGCAAGGGCATCTTTAGGCAGTATGCCTGAGGTAGCCAACAGATTGATTAATGTGCTCAATAACCGGGCAGGCCCTCAGCTGGCAGCAATTGGGATCTCCAGCAGGACGGAGACTATCCAGCTAGTTAAGAGGGTCCTCACACTGAAAATCCTGGTACAGACATTGGACAGAAGGAGCCAAGATATGCAAGTAGAGGTACACAGTTTCATGGATAAGTTTGTTGCGTTACAGGGCAGAGGTCTCCCCAGCTTACTCAATAGTGCAGGAAAACTTCTATCACATGAAGTTTATGCTAAGAGGGTGAATACATTTGCCACTAATCAGATCAGCCAAGGATCAAGCAACTCCCAGGATACAGGGCCAGCATCTGGGCAAAGTCTCTATGACAGAATAGAGAATCTGTTCTTCATTATGAATGAGATTAACCATCTGTTTGAAACACCTCCGAATTACTACAAGTACACAGAAGCAGATGAAACCATGGATGCAATTTTGAGGCATCAATTGCCTACGCAGGATTGGTGGGCCTCCATGATACAATTATTATTATAAACAAGAGGCTTCATCTGAATTTGGTCATAAAAATATATAGAGTCATCACCTTCAGAAAGTGTGATACACATACTATGACAGAAAGGTGGAATGAGCCACCTGAACATGAAGATTCAGCCACCAAAACAGCAACGACAGCTACAGGTAGCAGGGCCGAGAAAAAGCTTCAGCATGACAGAGCATAAAGACACATCATTCACATCAGTCAGCATTAAACCAGAAACGTTCAACCGACTCACTCTCTTCCAAAGGTCGAGAAGAGGCCTGACAGCATTAAAGACCATTTATCTTACACTCAGACTAGCAATAACTTTCTTATCTGATATTTGTGAAGTTGGTGAGCACAGTTAATGTATCAAATGACTTAGCATTAAGATATTTTGTAAAACCTATTGTATATATTCCCCCTCGCATACACTTCCAAGGGGTTGGTGATTATTGTTTTTTGGTTGTTTCTCTTATGAAGAACTGAGAACTCGGCTGTAACTTTCAGAAGGATGTGATTAATAAAGCTTGGAGTTTACAGGAACTGAGTCTTACTAGTGCATGTTGTGACTGGAACCATTGAATGCTACAGGATTTTGGTTCTATGACTTGATATAATAAGTGTTTCTCTATCTCTGTTAATTTTTTCTATTATTTGTTTTAACTCATCCCTCTCACATGTTCTGAAACTAGGAAAGAAAGAAAAAGAATAGCTCAGGATTTGTCCATGGAGACACCCTGATCTCAATCTAATTTCACTATAAATGTTTCTCATAACTTTCAGCTATTTAAATTGGAATTCTTAATTGCTCCAATAAGCTCTGAATACCTCACAGTCACTATTTGGTAATTCATGTATGCTACTAAGTAGAGATTGTCGTTCAAATTGATATCACACTGTTGGTAACTCCATATCTCATTGTTTCATTCACAAAATTGGAAATTATATTAACAATAGCCATCTAGCCTTACAGCAAAACTTTCTCCATCACAAACACCAGAACTATCTAATTTTTCTGACTCCATATGCCCAATGGATTAACATCTTTTGAACTTTTCATGCCCTTCTTACAACAAAATTTCATCAACCAGAGTCTCAAACAGGAAACCGAAACTTAAAGCTAGCCCAAAATAGTCCCAAAGCATAGCTGAAACTCAAAGAGAGAGCCCTCTCTGATTATAGATAGGCTAGGATCTGTAATCCAAAGGTTGGTTAGTGGTTACCCCGGCCGTATTCCCTTGGGAGTCATAGGGAACAACCTGGGTGTTAACAGTTTCTACAGGTCTCGTAATGTGAGCATTGGTGTAGAGCAGAGGCGATGCTTCAAATTGATAAGTGCCTTCCGTTGGGATTCAGACCAAATAAAATTTTCTTTCGCTCCACCCTTGGTGACTTGACTTAAAGGCCAAGTGATATGAGATAATCCCAACATGAACTTGCGATAGAAATTGGCAAGACTTAGAAAGTTACGGAGCTCTATTAGAGTGGTTGGGGCTGGCCAATCCAAAATAAATTTTATCTTGGCTAGGTCCACATGCACACATCTCTCATCAATGATGTACCCAAAATATTGAACCTAGGTGTCATCTGGAAAGAGTTAATCTTGCGGACAAAACCAACCTCCCTAGAAGCCTAAGACTTTCTAGTGACAAACAAGACAATTAAGAGCAATCCTTCTCTAAACATGCATTTACCATACAAGAAATCAAGTGTTTAGATCCTACCTGTAGTCCAACACTGTTGTAGTAGTCCAGCCTCATCGATCCGAATGAGCTCCTCCTTCACTTCGAAACCTGCATTCACTAACAATCAAACGATTAAATAGCACCTGAATATCTCATAAAATAAAACATATTCAACATACAGACCAAGGAGTATATGAAACAACTCATTAATAACAAATTGTTGAGAAGAATGGACTTATTTGTATTAATAGGAAACAAAAGAAATCATTACAACCTGAGCCTTGGTGTTGTGCAAGTTCCTCCCAGGGTCCAACAAGAGTTTTCCTTTACTTTGATAAGCTCACCCACTTCCAAATGAAGCAAGAAAGGATGGTAATATCTCCTAAAAGCTTCTACAAGGAAGTCCTAATTCCAGCAGCATCTACCCTTTGGAATGTTCAGCTTTCAACCTCTCCTCCTCTGGCCCAATGCCTGTATTTATAATGTTCTAGAGGAAGTTAATCAGGTGCACCATCAATGGGATACTCCCCTCTTTTGGATGGGGTAGTTCCTCTCTTGATGGGATAAGTTCCTCTTTCATAGGGATGCATGAACAATCTAGAGGCGCTCAATACACGTCAAACAAGCTTCTAGAATGCTCTAGAAATGACCACAAGTAAAATTTTTAAGATGAAACTCGTGGCTTTTGACCTTTACAGGAGTACGCACCCATCCCTTGACTTACAGAGCATACAAGTACGCAGGTACAATGAGCTTGGGATGCGTACACGCAGGCAAGGTAGAGAGAACC
>APFE031591080.1:0-20142 GCA_000404065.3 Pinus taeda
GGAGAATTCAAGGTGCTTGCTTGCTCTCCTTAGCTTCTCACCAGTCATTCTCATCCATCCACATCTATCAAAGGCATCAATACAGTCTCCTACCTCGCCCCAAAGAACCCCCTGCAAAAACTATGTCAAATCCCCGTACCCAAAATTGCCACTTCCTCAATCTGCCACCAAAAGCCCAAAAATTTTAAAATCAATCATTCTAATAAGTTTACTAGCCTAATATTAGTGTTACCTTATTGGTCAGCTCATCCATTGAAGATTTTACGAGATAGACCGGAGAGAGCCTTCTCCTGCCCCGTAGGGCTAGCTACGAGGCTAGAATGGTTTGATGTAGCTTTGAGATTTTCCTTTCTCAGCCTGAGGCGAAATTTCAAACGCTAACACTCCCAAAGGCCTCCCACCTATTCATGACCATGATCATGCTATGCATTTGATTCTAGAAGTGTTCCTCCAAACATTAGGCCTTACAGATATACCTATGGCCAAAGGAGTGAAATTGAATGTATGGTTACAAAATGCTAGAGGCCAGTATAATTCAACCTTGTCAAATTTCTTTCCTTTCTCCATTAGTATTGGTGCACAAGAAGGATGGATCATGGCCTATATTTCCAAATTATAGGGAGTTCAACAAGGTCACTATTAAACATAAATTTTCCATTCATGTGATGAATTTTTGGATGAATTACATGGAGGAATTTACTTTTCCAAGTTGGATCATCTTTCAGGATATCATCAAATTAGAATGAAGATTGAAGACATTCAAAACTCATGAAGGTAATTATGAATGTTTGGTCATGCCTTTTGGCCTTACTAATGCACCTTCCACATTTCAAGGTCTGATGAATTCCATTTTCAAATCCTTGCTTAGAAAATTTGTGTTAGTATCTTTTGATGATATACTAATCTACAACAAGCCTTGGAAGGATTATGTTCAACATGTTGACAAGGTGCTCAAACTATTGGAGGAGAAATAATTATATGCAAAAATATCCAAATTTTTCTTTGGAGTACAGGGGGTGGAATATTTAGGTCATATTGTGTCTCATGAGGGTGTTAAAGGTAGACTCTAACAAAATTAAAGCTATTAAGGAATGGGAAATCCCCATAACCTTAAAGCATATTCAAGGATTTCTCGAGTTCAAAGGGTATTATCGCAAGTTTGTTAATAATTATGGTAGAATAGTTGGGCCTCTAACAACATTACTAAAGAAAGATGCATTTTTGTGGACTCCAGAAGTAATTACAGCCTTTTAACACCTTAACGAGGGAATGTGCTAAGCACTGGTCATAGCTACACTAGCCTTCAAAAAACCTTTATTGTGGAATGTGATGCCTCATGAAATGGAATTCGTCTTGTTTTAATGCAAGAAGGAAGACCCATTTCTTTTGAAATTCGTCCAATAAAGGGAAAGTATTTACATAAACCTATTTATGAGAAGGAAATGTTGGAAATAATACATGCACTAAAGAAATGGAGACCTTGCCTAATAGGAATACATTTCAAGCTAAAAATGGATCACAATAGTATTAAATACTTTTTCGAACAAATATTATCTTCAAAAGAGAAGCAAAAAATGGGTCACAAAGATGTTGGGTTATGACTTTGAAATCATCTACAAAAAATGGAAGAAAAATGTTGTTGCAAATGCACTCTCAAGAAAGGATAAGGATGTGGAAGCATTGCTATGTGTCATTTCTATTATCTAACCTAATTGGATAATTGAAGCAAGGGATGAATGGAAGAATGATGAAGATGTGTGGACAATCATTCAAAAGTTGCAGCAAGATCCCCGTATGTCTGATACATTTATCTGGAAAAATGATTCATTATGGTAAAAATATCACTTATATCTCTGTAAGAATTTGCAACTCAACCAAACGATTCTTTTGAAATTGCACACCTCCCCCTTAGAAGGGAATTTAGGATTTCTTAAAACTTACCACATGGTCAAGAGGAATTTTTTTGGGATGGCCTTAAATCTGATATTCAGAAGTTTGTGGAAAAAAGTTTGGTTTTCCAACAAAATAAAGTTGAGAAAATTATGACCCCAGATCTGTTACAACATTTATCCATTCTTGTTGATCAATGGTTGTCATTGATGTCAACCCAAGCAGCACCAAGGGCTACCCCGATCTTGCATGGCCATTTTTACTTGACAAATTACTCTATTCTGAGTCAAGGGTTTTTTTTATGGATTCTACTCATCGATATGTTTCCATTGATATATGAAAAGCCAAGTAATTATTCATGATTTGAGAGATATTCATGTTTAAAGTTAGTAACCTCAGTTAGTGGGCTAAAACCCTATGGGGTTGTGGAATGGCACTCATAATTGGTTGTGGTCATTCAATAGTAAATAAGTAATAAAACAAAATTTCTCCTGATATCCCTCCAATGTTCACTTGTTGAGGACCCTCTCAACCCAATACATTCCTATAAATAATGACCCTCATATCCTCCTCTAGTAGGGATTTTGTGGCTTCAAATAGGTCATCATGGAGTTTGCACTATAATTGTTTTTCTACAAAGCTTTAGAAGCTGAAATTAAAATCAATGTCAGCCGGAATCGTGATGAACCTGGTGATCGAATTTCAGATCTTTGCTTGCTATATATTCAAAGATATGATCTGAGGGCGTTAGGGTTTTTGCAGGCTCCCAAATTCCATGTCAAATAGGTGATGTTGGAAAAACCGTCAGAACGTTCTCTCTGAGCATTGGATTAAAATTTCGTAAATAGTTACAGCAAGAGGATGAACTCTAGATTTCTGGGTATCATTTTCAGGGCCGAAGGTCACAGTAGTGACACGTGTCACTTCGTACAAGTTTTCACTACAAAACTAGTCTATAATCATATCATCGTGGGATATTGGGAATAACTCTTCCTTGAAGAATCCAATCTTGCTCAGAACTATGGGGTTGGAAAGAGGACTCAGAGGGTTACCATAGGACAAAATTTTAGACCCTAAAAATCCCAAATTACATAAATACAATAGATTCAATATCGAGCTCCTAGAATGCAAGAAAAAACATGCATTCAAAGATCACTGCAGTAAGGACCACACATCAATAGTGAAGGGTAAGTCTCCTATAGCAAGGTATGTATGATTAATGTTTACATTTTAATTTTGATTATCATCTTTGGAAGATGTTCTTATAGGATAAATTAAGTATATACAGGGTCTCGATTATATCTCTATGTCTTTATATGTCACAGTTAGTTTTGATACCACATTTCGGATGTGTTATTCTTGATACTATACATTTGATGCTACACCAAGTCTGTTAAATCTATATGATGTTGTAATTTCATGTTACTTGTCATAGTTGATAGAATGGTCTCTGTTGTTGTACTTAGAACTTGGTTCATCACAAGTCTAGGGTCTGTCATCAGTTTCTATTGTTTATATCTT
Source organism: Pinus taeda (assembly GCA_000404065.3). Taxonomy (NCBI): domain Eukaryota; kingdom Viridiplantae; phylum Streptophyta; class Pinopsida; order Pinales; family Pinaceae; genus Pinus; species Pinus taeda. The sequence continues at coordinate 3,412 of APFE031591080.1, forward strand.
TAGGTCAATTTTGGATATAGTCTTGCATAGAGTCAGGCCTATATCAAGAGTGGGAGTCTTTGTCTACTACTACAACAAGTCAACAACAAAAGTGACAAGCACACTTTAGGTACGCATTGTAATTTTAATTTTAATTTATTCATTATTATGCACTTACATGTGTTTTGTAGACAGAGGTAAGTTGAAAGGTATTTTGTTTTGTTTTGGGTTTGGTTTTGTCGAGAAAATTTTGCATAGATTCAAGCATATCATGAAGCAAGCATTCAAGAGTTGAAGTATCAAATCAAAGGAAGCATTGCAGTGGGACATCCTTTGAAGACATGACAACCATATACATATTGTGAATAATTATTAAGGCCAAGTGTCAACGGGACATCCTTTGAAGATATGGCAGCCATCTGCATATAGCGAAGAAGCATCAAGGCCAAGACTCATTTGTAAAAGATTCATCATTGTAAATTTGTAAAAGAGTCATTTGTAAAAGAGTAATCATTGTAAATATTGTAAAAGAGTCATTTATAAAAGATTCATTTTTCCTAGAGTCGAAGAGGCAGTGTTGGGAGGTATAGGAGTCACTGTTGGGATGATGTCATGGTTGAGTTGCAGGTCATAGAGTGATTGGGTGTTTGGTCAAGTACAAGAAAATTATTGTACATCTTAAAGTATCGTGGATTGTTGTCCTTGGTTTGGGAATCCACAGTATTTTCTTATTTCAGTCATTATAGGGTGGCAGGGAGGTCCTAGGCAGGTGTATGAAGTCACCTACAGGTTGCTTGTGAACACTTCAGGGTGGTAGGGTGGTGCTAGGGTGAGTTGTGGCTCGCTAGGTTGTTGGGGCATCCATTTAGTTGTTACTAAAGAAACCAAGGCATTGAGGCGTCCTTCTGGTGGGAGCTAAATAAAAAATATTTTCTAGAATTCTAGGAAGTTGTTGCTTTCATTTTAGTTGGGGCTGAAGATTAAAGAATTGATTAGAAAAGCGTTTGGTGGTTTTTGACCCTGAGGGGGTTTTCCACCTAAAATTCTTGTGCCCACTGTGTTATTTTATTTACTATTTTTACTGCATAAACATTAATAATAATTGAATATTAACTAATGCTATGAAAAGATTTAAAAGTGCTAATTGCTAAGAAATATTGATTCACGCCCGCCCCCCCCCACCCCAGTATTTTCAACAATTGGTATTAAAGATTGGTTCCTTCATTAACAGCTTAACCTCTAGATGTTAGTTTTTAGAGCATAGAGATGGGAAAGTCAAAGAAGCAGGGTACAAGGATTTCAAAGAAAGGTACATGTACAACAAAATCTGAACAAATTGAGTATTGTGTACCAATCCCTGATTTTGATGCAGAAAATTACTGGATATGGGAATCCAGGATGGAAGTACATTTGAAGGCACATGGAGTATGGGAATCAATTATTTTTGGATACGCATCTATCAACGAGGATAAAAGGTACAACTCAAAGTCCATGAATGTAATTTTGAATGTTTTGCCAAATTCCATGAAAACAAAAGTTGGTCAATGTTCAACAGCTAAAGCTCATTGGGAAAAGATTCATAATCTCTATTCAACAAAGAAATTAGGCCAATATGTTATTGAAAATTCATGTCCTTCTGATTATGATGAAGAAATGGGAGAAATGAGTAAAACAGAGTTTCAAAATCAAGTGATCAAGGTGATAAAGGAACTCAAAGGTCAAAAGGAAAAGACAAGACTTTTGGAAATAGAATTGAAGACAGCAAAAGAACTCATCAAAGAAAATGAAGATTCTGAGAAGATGATTAGAAGTCTTAGAACTCAATTGGAAGAAATCGAGAATACAACGATACGAGACCTCAAGTGAGAAGTCCAACATAAGCAACAAGAACTTGACATGGCATTTGCAGAGATTAGTAGGATCACACAACAGATGCAAGAAGAAAAAATTGAAAGGAAGGAATCTGATCAAAGATACATGTCCATTGTTGACAAAAATAAAAAGGAGTTAGAAACATCTTCAGTAGAAATAAGCAGGCTGAGGATTGAAAATGAGAAGTAGAAGGAACAAATATAGGTTATCAATAGAGAAGTAGAGAAGACCACTCTTCTCAAGCTACAGGTTGAGGAGGAAAAAAAAATAAGGAAGATCTTGAAAAGATGGTTTCAAGAAGATCTTGTTCAAAAGCAAGAAGAACTTAATGCAACCCATGATGAGATCAACAAACTCAAGGGATCGCAAAAAGAAAACTTACAAGATAAGACAGATGAAGAAGTAAAAAAAATAAGGATATTAAAGATCGTAAAGCTCCAGTTGATGAAGGTGCAAGCTCCACACCTTCACGGGATGATACTAAGAAGGAAGGTGATTAAAGTGAAAAGCCAAAAAAGAATGTTGCAACTCCAAAGAACAAGACCAAAGAAATCAAGAACAAAGGACCACGACAAACTACAAAACCACCTCCAAAGAAGAATGAAAAATCTTCCAGGTATGTTCGTTTATTTAATGGTTATTGTTTTTCATGTGCTAACTATGGACATATGGCCAAGGATTTTAAATTTATTGAAAGGTACAACTATCAAGGACTATCGCATTTGAATGAACTATTCAAGTACGCACATTTATTTAATGGTTATTGCTTTTTATGTGCTAACTATGGACATATGGCTAGGGATTGTGAAGCTTTTGACAGGTACAATAATTATCTGCAAAACCCTAGAAGCAAGTTTTCAGGATCACGAGACAGGTTCCACGATGATTTTGTCAGAAGAGAATACGTGCTAGATGGGCCAAACATTGAATGTTTCAAATTCCATAACTATGGCAAGATCACTCACGGTTGCAGATATAAGATGGAATCACCTATGGACAAAATTGAATGCTTCAAGCATCATAAATATGGGCACATAGCCCGATATTGCAGGAATAAGAAGGTCTGGAAAAGGAAACAAGTACAGGAAGACCGGGTAGATAACAAGGTTTCAACAGTTATGCTTTCAGGATTTGTAAAAGCAAAATGTCATGAGGAATTAGCAGTGGCTTAAGATAATGACTCAAGTCAAGATAGCCCATTAGGTGACCCACTATTTTGGACAATATTTCTTGTTTACTTCTAAATGTTTGTAGAGGAGGAGTCTATGCAACATTATATGGCACAACTCTACGATTGACAAGAAGGTAGTTTGAATAATATAGCAGTTTCATTACAGGTTAAGGGGAGAAAAATAGTTGAAGGATTACAGGTTACTAGGAACAAGGCAAGATTAGTCTGCAAAGGATATGCACAGGTTGAAGGAATCGATTTTGAAGAAAAAATTTCTCCTGTTTCCAGAATGGAAGCTATCAAGATGTTTCTTGCTTATGCTTGCTTGAGAAAAATCAAGATCTACCAAAGGGATGTTAAGTCATCTTTTCTAAATGGTGAGCTGGAGGAAGAAGTTCACATTGAAAAACCCAAAGGTTTTCTTCTCGTTGACAATGAATACTATGTTTGCAGATTAAAGAAGGCTCTCTATGGTCTCAAGTAAGCTCCTAGGGCTTGGTATGTTCGTCTTAACAGATATCTACATCAAAAGGGATTTAATGTTCTAATTTTGAACACAAGTTTGACAATGCATAGTTAAAGTTATGGTTTGACATGGTGAATACATCTGAAAAATTCAGCCATGACAAGCCAGTCATTGAATACCTTGAGGATCATCGAACAAATCATGCCTTTTATGATCTTATAGCTCACTATATGGAATATTTTTTCAACGTGTTTTTAATCATGTTTTCAATATGGAGACCAGATGCATTATGAGTTGCCACCACCATTACACTGTCCAATTTTCATGTGGTGCAAGAACAGTCAAGCAATCCACTTATTTCAACAGCTACTTGATTTTCTTCACTGGCATTTTTGTATCACTTGATTTCAACAGTTCTTCAATAGGTTATAGTAGGAAATGGTGTGATCAATAAGATTGCTAGGCAAGCAACTGTTTTAGTTAGATTTTCAATTTTTCAAGTAGTTGTTTTAGTTAGTTTTCATATTGCAAACTATAGTGTACAGTTTGAAGTTGTCAATTTGATTTCAGTTGCAGTGGTTTCAGAACAAAAACAGGTAGCATTTTGCGAAATTGAGGTTGGGGTCAACCCAACAAATCAAGCTACTAGTCTATGGTGTTATTTGGCACCTCACAAGGAGGATGCCATGCCCATTGGAGCCAATGTTAGTATCTTATGTTATAGAAATCAAATCCCAGCTTAGTCTTTTCATAATTTTGGTCATTTTGGAAAGTTTTGCTATGATCTCTTAGAGATCAAGTTATTAGTCTTTTGAGTCAAGATAACAATGGATTTGGGTTTTTTATCATTGAGTCGAATCAAGTGGTGTCTTTTCGAGTCAGTTGCAAGGTCAAATCAAATATTTCATCAAATCATCATCATCACCAGTTACTATTAAGCTTTCCCTTTATGCTGCACTTCTGCAAAAGGGAGGCTTTCTTGTGCCACGATCACTCTCAGGTTCCAAATTTCTCCTCTAAGAGAATTCACGTTGTATGTTGTTAGATTCATCTTTAATATTGAGAAGAACTCCCAAAAAAGCTTGCAACCCTCATAAACTTGAATGCGCTATGTTTTCTTGTTGCGCTATTGTCATAAGCATGAGGTTTGTTAGGAGATGGAATTTTTTTGTGCTATTTCAGTTTATGGAGTTTATGGAGGCTCGAGAAGGTTGTTAAGATTGTCAATATCATCAGTGAGTTATTTTCTTCATTTAGAGACCCTAGTGCTCAGCCAAACCTATGCAAGTGAAATTGTGTTGCGCTCTGGAGTTGCGCTTCTACTGTAGATGATGATTTTCAAAGAAGGAAGGTTTGTAGCTTGGTCAAGTGTTTCTTAATAGGTATTTGATGATTTAGGAGTTATTTTCCACCTGTTTGGAACATTCAGATGTACAGGGGATGATCAGAAGTATATAGAAGGTCAATTCGTTGCGGTTTTGAAGTAGCGCAGCAAATGCGCTGTGCACAACGGACATTTTGACCTTTTAATTCGACTCCAAACCTCATGAAATTGATTCTCATGGTTATGAAAAATTTCATTGAGTGCTTTGCAGGTTCATCATTCAAGCATTGATCATCTAATATGAAAAGAAGCTCGTTGCGCTTTTGTTGCAGGGGATTTGTTGTGTTTTTTATTGTTTTAGCAGTTAACTTCAAAATGGGTTTCTAACCAAATGGTGTTGAATTTTGAAAACATGAAATATTTTTTTTCAAACACGAGCTAAATTACAATGACCTCCTTCAATTTTGTAACAACTGTCGTAGATTGGAAGATTTGAATGAATCTTTACAACCTATTTTTCAGATTTCATCATTTCCTGTTTTAGACATGATCTTTGGGTGCGTATTACGAGGATCTGGAGAATAATTTTCGAGAACTAAGAGAGGCTTCTCTCAAGAACAATCCCATATACAAAAACCTCCTTCGGTTTTGTAACGACGAACATGATTCGAGAGATATGATCTAATATTTGAACCCTATTTTCTAGGAATTTGGTCCCTATTTCCTAATAGGCAGTGTCTAAATCTAATGTAACTAACTCTATCTTTGGGGAAATGGTTGAGCTCGACCCCCTAAGTCCAAGGATGAGCTAATTGTATATATTTCATGAGTTCTAGTGTTTAAAGGGATCAGGATTAGAGAAACAAAACATTATACATTGTACTTTTCCATTTTAAAAAGTTTTCAATGAATGATGAAGATTGAGGTATGTTTTCTCAGGGATTCATGTGTCAAATTCTAAAGGTGATGTTTTCTCCTATGTATGTGATTTTTTCTCTTGTTACAATCATGCTCGAAATTTTATGTCTTCATGTTTAATTAAGCGGAATTTGTTTCATAATTCACTTCTTTAGTGCTCTGTTATGGCTTAGTGAACAATTTAGTGTTTTTCTTCCATTGAGATGTCTAGAATTCATCCTTAGGTAGATGCTTTAGATGTTGTCAATTCCATTATTCCTCTGCGCACCTCTATATAATGAATTTCATTAAAAATACCAAAAGGTCTGCCTACTTTTCCCTTGTCAAAAGATTCTTCATCTCTTCATCCTCTCACTGGAAAATCAATCAACTTAACATGACTCCATGCCCAATGGATTTCCCTCATCCCTGCCATCAAATTGTTAAACCTATTCCTCTCTTATCTGAATACCTAACCTAAGACCTTAGACTGAAGATTCATATAGAGAGAGCCATCTCTTAAATTGGAACGGTTATATTCTAGTTTTAAAGTGGTTTGTGGTTACCTTTGGGTTCCTCTCCTTGGCCTGGAGGAATTATGAAGTGCTAACAAGGGGTTTTGGACAGTTCTTTTCCCCTAGATAAATCTCTATGTATGTATGTTAAATCTTGATGCATGTTATGATTTTTGTTCTCGATCGTGAATTTTCTTCCACATATCAATAGCGTAGCTTCTAATCTTGTGATTTAGTAAATTTCATGAGCAGTTTAGAATCTACACATTAATTTCTGCAATGTATGAGAGACCCATATGGGCATATTACATATTGTAAGAAAAATATTCAAGTCAAAGAATGAATTAAACAAACCCTCCAAGACCTTGTCAATATGCCACATACAAGTTGGCCTATCAAGAGATCATATTGGCCTAAGAATGAATTTAAGCCGACCTAGACGCATGGATAAAAGCCTGTATATGGGAATACTCGGCCTCCCTCAATACATCATCGATCAATCATTCAAATTAAGGAAAACAAGTGCGAAGAAGGAAGAGCAAGAAGACTCTTATATAGCAAGGAAGAAGGAGAAAGAAGTCCGAGAGAATTGGATCTATTTCTAGGATAAAATACCTCACACATGCGAAGAGAAATTAGGGCTCTCACTGCTGCAGAAGGATCGAATACTATAGTCACTCTAGAGGTCCAATGTTGGGTGGAAAAGGGATCATTTTGAAGGTTGAGATATTGAAGAAGAGATATCACATCAAGAAAAGAAGAAATGAGGACTCTTCCCCCATGTTCTTTCTCACACGTGCAGCCTAGGGTTTCCGTAGTTAAGCTGAATTATAGTCAAGAGGTTGGAGGTCTGAAAAAGGAGGTTGAAGGAGAAGCAACTGCTACTGGAAGGTTAATTTGATCTTGTGGAAGAAAGGCACTTCAAGGAAAGGAATTGACTTGGTCTTGGAGTGATTTTGGTCAAGGGTTTACATATTGGAATTTCGTCAATTGAAGATTCTATAAGAAGATTATGTGGGTTTTCTTCCCAAGTCTTGGAGAGGTTTTGGCCCTGGTTGATCACCTATATTGTGTGTCCTTTGTCTCATTGTTCTTTATGATTTTGGTAGTTGCTTGATGAATAAAACACTAATAATAATCAAGAAAAATAAAGAAGCTAATCGAAAGAAGTAAAATCACATCACAAACAATTGTCAAGCAAGAGAAATCATCTTATCTTCTTTCCCTAGATTTCTCAACATAGTATCGGAGCTAAGGTGGCAAGTCAAGGAAGGGAAGCTCATCAAAGGACCAAAGTTCTAGAATATTATCAAATGCATCAAATCATCAAAAATATCATATCATCGCCAAGGCATATTCAAGGTCAAGGATTACATCTTCATCTTGAAGGAAGAATACCTAAAAACCCTAGTTCATCAAAGAAGGATTCTACAAAGCACTCTTGGGAACCTCGCTCAAGGAAGAAGACCTGAATAGACCCTACCTCTTCTCAAAATTCAAGAAGATCTACAAAGTGAAGCATCTTGAAGTCTTCTCATACAAGGAAATCAATATCAAAGGCGTTGACTTCATCATCAAGAATTCAAAGTGATCTCCCTCCCCTTGAAGCACAGTTCAGTTTTGAAGAAAGGCATCTTCATCAAGAAGAAGTCCTCTATTACCAATATCATCATCAAGAATCAAGAAGGCAACAGGTTGAAGAGAAGTATCTTCACAAGTACACTTATATCTACATTTGAATCTATCAAGATGTCTTTTTGCAAGGAAAGCAACAAGTTGGTTGGGGCTTCAAACTTTCTTGCATGGAAGAAAAGGACAGACCTAAATCTCATAGAAAATGAAGTTATGGAACATGTTAAGGGCTCAATCACTAAACCTACAAAGAAAGAAGCTCAAGCTCATGAAAAATTCATGAAAGATGGAGTAAGGGCTCAAAGGATTCTCATATAGAATCCATTAAGGATCCCCTCATTCTCTATGTATCAAAATGAGAAACATCAAAGGAAATATATGACAAACTTACATAATTGTTCTCCGTAAGCACTGCAGGAGAAGTAATCTCGTTAAGATAAAAACTCTACAAGATGAAGATATCAAAAGAAAAAGGAATAGCCTCATACTTTATGAGGGTGTCTAAAATAAGGGACCAATTACAAGAGTTGGGAGAGATAATGTCTGACAAAGAAATTACTACTATAGTTCTCAATGTACTACTGGAGGAATGGGGTAAATTTACATCAAGCATTTATGGGAAGAAGGAAACTACTCCATTCAATTATCTATGGTCACTACGGAAAATTGAAGAACCCAAGTTGAAGGAAAAATTCATGTAGGATCAAACAAGCAAACTCGGGCATATGTTGCCATGGAAAAGAGAAAAGGAAAGTTTGGGAAATTTGGTCCTCAGAAAAGGAAGAAGAACATGGCAAAGGTTCAATGCTATGGATTTCAAGAATATGGGCACTACAAGAGGGATTGTCCCAAACTCAAGAAGGGAAACAACAAAAGAGGAAGAGAAGAAGCCCATGTCACCGAAGAAGTGGAAGTTGTAAAGAAGAATTCCAAGAAGGAAGAAGTAAAATATCTCTACTATGATTTAGATGTCTTCTCCACCTAGTTCTTTTCAAGTTCTTGTAAAGTATGGCTATCATGGTAGGAATCATTAGAAGCATGATAGAATGCATCATTTTAGGAGATGGCATCATAGGAGCATACGACTGTTGCAAGAGTTGAAGAAATCATCATAAGAAGCTTTAAAGATGGTTGAAGTAGGATTCTATGACTGTCATCATTATAAGGAAGTAGCTCTTGGTAACCTCATTAGAAGCATAAATAACATGTATGGGTAGAAGTAACTCATATAGTATAGAACTCATCATACATCATTGGGAAAGAGCATCTGCAAGATGAGGACAAATAGGATCCTCTGCTGGAATCTTCGTTAGAAGGTTCATCTCTTAAAAGATGCCTTGCTAAGAATTACACTTGAGATGGGATTCATTGTTTAGAAGAATGATGGTGTGATAAAGGAATACAGTAGGTCAGAGATGATTGAAGCACTCTCAATCAAGGACATGAATTCCTAAAGGAAAACGACCAAGGAAGAAAAAGAGTTATGTATGCATATGTTCAATAAGCCAAGTCATGACATTATATAGTTGCAAATAGTAAGAATGCTTGAGCATGATTAAGGGAAAAGGATCCCTTTCATTAAAAAGGATGCATAAGGGCATGAGTCACATATTAACTAGATGAAATCAACATAATATGTCTGCATTAGGAGTTCCTAGGAAGTAATAATTAAGCAAAGAGAAAGGAAGAGGTCTTGAAAAATGAAACTATGGAGAAGGCAGTCAGCATCCTAAGACTAGAAGAATTGACTATGATATCTCCATGGGAAGGATATGAAGACCTTGGAAAAGTATGGGAAGGAAGAAGACCCTTGACAAATCAATATCTTGGAAATGTGTCAATATGAATGCAGGATGTTGCAACAAGAAGATGTGATGATGAAGGGCCATCAAAAAAAGGCAACTTTTTATTTAATGTTCATTCTTGATTTTTGAAAAATATCTAGATGGGCTAATGTAGGGATACCAAAGGAAGAGTTGTAGGTATCATCTACAAATGATGCTCATGTGGTAGTATGAAAGATCCTAAAGGAAACATGATGAAAAGAAGGTAACAAGGTATGAAGGAAGGTTGGATATGGAATTATGGATCACTTTCTGATGAAATGAGGGATGACATGACCAATTTGGCTCGTGAATAAAAGTGATGGATGGATGATGCCCTACAAATATGAAGTCTCCATAATGTTAAAAATGAAATTCATGACATCAAATGGAGGTGCACTAAAATCAGTTGAAGGTCCCATGATATCCACCAATGAAGAAAGAGTTGCTACTAGAAATAGGTCCTTGATTAAGAAGGAGCGTGGAAGCAAGTTTCTAATTAAGAAGAAACTTGGAAGCAAGTCCCTAGCTAAGAGGGAACTTGGACAAGTCCTTGGATAAGAGGGAGATTTGGTACATTCCTTCATTATAATGGGTATATCCTCCTTAGTTGAGAGGGATAGATAGACATATCATTCTTGTCTTCACTTGTGAAGAAAGAATGGAGGATTGAGTAAGCATCTGGCATCTGATACTCTTTGACGATATGGTATGTAATCCAAGATAAGATTATTCATGGAGGATAGATATTCTTTGAGAACTGGGAATCCAAGATAAGAATAGTCCTAGAAGGACATACCATGTGAACACCTGGGTGGGGTATGTTCCTTGAGAGACAATGATGATGTTGTCTATAAATCACTAGTCTCGCTAGCATTGTGCTCTGATCTTGTGGAGAGATAGAGTTGTTAGTTAAGGCCTTTCTATGTGACAATTTTGGATGATATGATGCTATACATATGGGTTACCAATCTAACTCTTCTTATGAGAATTATTCAGATTGAGAATGTCCAAGTACCTTGTATGAATTATGAATACCTCCCTAGTTAAGAGGAAGTGTTGAAATATGTAACTAGGTTCGATCTTCATAATGAAATATGTAATCATGATTTTATGTATTTGATGTAATGAGAAAAATAAATTTATTATTGTTGATCTTCAGGGATGGGTTTCATGCTCAAGAAGATTAATATTTTAGGTCAGGCTCCCATTTAGAGCTCTTAGGATTTTTCATTGAGTCATCAAGTCATTAAAAGTCATTGTCATGTATGAGAAACCCATATGGGCATGATACCTATTGTAAGAAAATTATTCAAGTCAAAGAATGAGTAAAAAAAACCCCCCAAGACCTTTTTAATATGCCACATACAAGTCGACCTATCAAGAGATCATGTCATCCTAGGAGTGAAGTTAAGTCAACTTAGAAACATGGAGAAAAGCCTATATATAGGAGTACTTGGCTTCCCTCAATACATCATCGATAAATCATTCAAGTTAATGAAAAAAAGTGCGAAGAAGGAAGAGAAAGAAGACTCTTAGATAGTGAGGAATAAGTAGAAAGAATAATGAGAAGATCGGATCTGTTTCTGGGCTAAAATACCTCACATGTGCAAAGAGAAATTATGGCTCTCATTGTTGCAAAAGGACCAAATACTACAATCACTCTAGAGGTCTGATCTTGGGTGGCAAAGGGATCATTTTTAAGGTCGAGATATTAAGAATAGATATCACATCATGCAAAGAAGAAAGGGGAGCTCTTACTCCATGTTCTTGCTCATACGTGCATCCTAGGGTTTCTGCAGTTAGGTCGAATTATGGTCAATAAGTTACAAGTCCCAAAAAGGAGGTCAAAGGAGAATTTGTTGCTACTGGAAGGCTAATTTTATCTTGTGGAAGAAGGGCACTTCAAGGAAATGCATTGGATTTTGGTCAAGGGTTTAGGTCTTGGAATTTTGTCAGTTAATGATTCTATAAGAAGAAGAATTTTGTTGGTTTTCCTCTCAAGTCTTGCAAAGGTTTTGGCCTTCGTTGATCACCTATGTCTTATGTCCTTTGTCTCATTGTTCTTTATGATTTTGGTAGTTGTTTGATGAAGAAAACACTAATAATAATCTAGAAAAATAAAGAAGCTAATCTAAAGAAGTAAAATCACATAAAAAACAATTATCAAGCAAGAGAAATCATCTTATCTTTTTGCCCTAGATTTCTCAACAAATTATACCCCTTTAGTGGCCACCTTATGATTTCATGAAGTTGTGTGTAACTCTTTAATGGATTACTTTTGGTTGCATTGAGTTGTTAGTGAGTGACCTTAATGGCCTCACATGTAGGTTTAGGGATAGGTTTATCTACTCTTAACACTTGTAAATACAGAGGTTCTCACCCCATTTGTATACTCATGTATTAGGAATTCATTCATCAATTATTCATTGCATATTGAATAACAAGATTACTATTCTAAATCTTGTCTCTTTGGTTTCCTTGTGCTTGTGGGGAGTTGTTTGTCATTCCTTTGCATCAATCCTCTCATCTCAACATTGTATCAGAGTGGAGTGATTAAGCTACCTAGCCCTAGAGACTAATGCATCACATCATTTATGGAAATCTCTTTTTGCTTTGCCACTTGGAAGAGGATTTTGAAGTGCTATAATTTCATGGAATCTACAGTCCAAAGAGGATTATTCCATTAAAGAGCTTGGTACAACATTATTTACAAGAATATTTTGTTGAATGATGTTGTCATCAATGCCAATGATTTTTTAATGCTCTTAATATTCATCTAGTTTGCAATAATTGGAAGCTCTAAATGACAATAAGCCTTGGAAGCCCCGCACTTGTTGAATTTTTTTAGGATAATGATCAGTGAAGTTATTCTTGAGACCTTCATCAATTGATGCTCCTTGTCATGCATATTTTAATGATATATGGCATGTCTTATAACTCCTCACGGTTGAGGAGATATGGTGATTAAATGATTAGTCACTGATTAGTTCCCCTTCATATGGTGAAAGTCCCCAAATGCTAAGGTGATGTGCCAACTCATCATTGGCTAAGACCAAGGAGGAATTTCATTTAAGAATTAAATTAAGTATTTTGTGATTAAATCAATTAATTTGGTCCTATTGTTGTTGTGGTTCCAAGTCAAAAATTCAAATTCATTAGCTCCCTCCAAATATAAGTTGACCTCAAATTAAAGGAGGGATTTTTCTTCTTCAATAGATTTGAAATTTAAATTTTAAATCTCCCTCCAAAAGGAAAGTCAACCTCCCTCCCAAATTAGGGCCCTCGACTTGTATAAATAAAGGCCACTTTAGCCTTCCAAAGACAACTTAAGTGTTGATTTAGTCTATTCTTTTGTTATTATCCCAGAGATCATATTCAATCCTGTGGAGCAACGAAGGATCTTTTGGGTGGATCGAATTCTTGAGTAGTGATTCACACTTCCTTTGATTCTTTTTTTTCAAGGATATTCGTTGAGTGATATTCTCTTTTTAAAATATTGTGTTTTTCTTTTCTTTTCAAGAATAAGGGCTTCACTATCAACTTCTAGACTTTGCATATTTGGAGGCTCACAATTCAGAATTCTATGGCAACTTCGTTGAGAAATTTGAAGAAGTTCTAGGCATAATTTCACGCCTATCCTAGGTTTTTGTGGGGAAGAAATTTTGGCCCTGTTCTAGCCTTGTTTCAACCCCAGTTTCGACATGTGGCATAAGCCTTAAACTTGTGTAGATTCGACCCTCCAAGGGCACTACTTATGCATTATTCTATGGTAAAAATCTGAGGTATATTCTCCATGTGAAAAGCAAGTTGATTTGAGGCACTTATCTATCGAAGAGTGAGTTGATCTGAGGCATAAATCCTTGAGAAATCTAATCTGAGGCATAAATCTCAATGAAAGAGAAAGCAATCTAAGGCACATTAATCTGTGACAAAAGTTAAAGTGTGAGGATGAAGTAGAGGCCAAAATTAGGCATTCTTGGAGACCTATAGAAGACTCCTTTGTAGACCAATTTGAGACATCAAACCTACTATTTTGAACATCCAAAGGAAACTATTGTGTGTGTCAATTCAAATCTCTGTTACTCTAGGCATTTCTTGCACACATAATGTTAGGTCTCTGCAATACTAGTGTATCCCTCTTATTTTTATTATTAGTGTAGCCCCCTATTGTTATTGTTGTTCCCATGCATCCCCCATATTTTTATTGGTGTGCCCCATAGAAGGCCACTATTGTTATTATTGTTGTGTAATCTTTGATTATATTTTGACCCCTTAGACTCCTATATATACTAGTAAGCAGGACTTGTCATTTGGATCATCCAAGAATTTTTCATTTATGTAATGTAAAAGAGGTTTCCCCCTAGAAGAGGATATTTTTTAAGTCGTTTATCTATATTTTCTTCTATTTTGTGAGCTGGTCGCATAACATTTTGTGTCAGAGCTTTGGATTTTAGGGTTTCACTTCTTCAAACAGGTCATCTTGGAATTTTCGCTATAAATTATTTTCTACGAGGATTTTGAAGTTGAAATTTTGACCACGTGGAGCCAAACTATTGGTGAACGTTGTGTACGAATTTTAGATCTTGGTTCACTATATTTTTAGAAGTATGATCCAAGGAAGTTAGGGGTTTTGCAGGATCTAGAATTTAGTATCAAAGAGATGACCTAGGGAAAATCGTCATAACTTTCTCTTTGGGCGTTGGATTTGAATTTCGTAAAAAGTCACTGAAATTACACGTAATTTAGTTTGTTGTGTATAATGTTTATAGTTGAAGGTTTAAATAGTGACACACGCAATTCCTTACAAGTTCGCTCTACTGAACTAGTCTATAATCAGTTCATCGTGGGATATTGGGCATGATGTTTTCTTAAATATTCCAATCTTAGGCTGACTTGTGGGGTTGGAAAGAAGGCTCATAGGGGTACCACTTGACAAAATTTGATAACTTGGAGATCTGAAATTACATAGCTATAATAGATTCAATATCGGGCTCCTACAAAGCAAGAAAAAGGTGTTTATTTTTTAAAAATTTGCATAAGTTTTGTTTGAAAAAACAATTTGAAGTGATTTAAGGGGCATTGTGAAGCATAAATATCATTGTTTTATTAAAAAATGACTCGAAGCAAGAAAATGAAAATACCTAGTAAGAAACCAAAACACTCTAATATGACACATGAAGAAGAGGAGAAAATGCAACATGATATATCAAAATTACAAGACCAAATGAAACAAATTTCACTCTCGCAAAGAGTAACCAAAAATGAAATGGAAGCTAAGATGGATGGTTTGAAGAATGGTTTAAAATCATACATGTATTGAATGTAATCAGACTTGGAAGGTTTGAAGGATGGATTGGGCATGGAAGCTAAGATGGAAGGTTTGCCAAAGTTGCTACAAGTAATGTTTCCTAATGGTGAAAATGTATTAGATGAAACTCACGATGAGAACAAAAGGAATGTTCATCATGATTTTAGAGACTCTGACTTTGGATTGAAGTCCCACCATATTCCAAAGATTGATATGAGGAAGTTTGATGGCAAGGATTTGGAAACATGGATACTACAAATGGAACAATATTTTGATCTCCATAATGTGCAACACATACAAAAGCTACACATTGCATATTTATATTTAGAGCCTAATTAGTTTTTATGGTATAGATGGCTTTGTTCTCGTAAACTACTTGTCACTTGGTTAATTTTTACTGAGGAAATGATAGAACATTATGAGGATAGAAAGAGAAACACCTTCTTTAGCTAATTGATAAATCTCAAACAAAAGGGTTCAATGGAGGACCACATTGAGGACTTCCAAAACATGAATATCAGGGTAAATGTTATTTTAGAGGAGCATAGGATTGATGTCTTCAGAGGGACTTTAAATGGTAACATCTAACATGAGGTTCGCCTATGGGAACTTGATTCATTGGAGAAGGCATTCAGGGTGGCAAGAAAAATTGAAAGAAAAATCATGGCAACAAGGACGTCTACCACTCACAGCTATAAAAATGGGAGTGTTTTTTCTCTTAGCCTTCCATAACCTACAAGGTTGACACCACAAGAATTGGAAGAAAAAAAAGTAAAGGGATTTGTTACAGTTGTGATAGAAAATACACTAAAAGTCATAAGTGCGTTGAGAATAAATTATTTTACATAGATTGTGAAGAGGAGGAAGAGAAGGAATAAGAAACGTCAAAAGAAGAGGATATATACTAGGAACCGACCCCACAAAAAGGATAAATGAATCTTACCATATCTTGTAATGCATTGGCAAGAATTACCACTCCTCAAACTCTCAATATATAAGGACATATCAAGAATAAAAAGGTAATATTGTTGATTGATCCAGGTAGTACCCATAATTTTATTCATTGTAAGATAGCTAAGAAATTGAATTGCTTCCTATATCTAGCACCAGAGTGTCAATGATGGTTGCAAATGGAGGAACTATAAATTTCTCTAGAACGTGCCATAATATCCTAACCATGGGGGAATATGTATTGAATAGACCAATTCTTTTTATTCTAATGGGTGGTGTTGATGTTGTACTAGGAGTGCAATGGTTACAATCTTTGGGGATGATAGCTTTTAATTTTCAAGAATTTTTCAAGAATTTTTTTTTTGGAAAGGAAAGGAATTTCAATTAAGGGGTATCAAAAGGAATCCAGGAAAGATAATTATCTCTAATAGAATGACAAAGATTCTAAATAAAGAATAACAAAGTGTAATTGCACAATTATGCTTACTAGAGGTTCAAACTCCCTGTTAGTGTCGGTCTTGAAAGCCCTCCATCAGTGATCAAAAATCTCTTTGCATTTGCATTAGTAGGTGTCTCATCAGTGTCAAATTTTGCATCCCGTTAGGCATGCCATAAACCTGATGGAGGAGCTGGTCTTTGTGCCCCTCTTAGCTTTGCTGGATCAGGTCATATCAGTTATTACAGTTTTTCAAGCTTGTCTTGATGTGTCTTATTGTCAAATTCCTAGGTCTAGGGTTTTGGTCATTTGTCTCTGCAAGGTCATGTCTCTGAAAATCCATGAGTACTCAGC
>APFE031591082.1:0-10668 GCA_000404065.3 Pinus taeda
GTGCATGAGAGAAGCTTATGTAAATTTTCATTCTTTTATTAATAAATTTCCTGTAGTAGCCACGTTGGCACAGGCCGTGGACTGTTTCCCTCTCTGAGGGTTTTTACCACGTCAAAATACTGGTGTATTGATCTGTGATCTGTTTGTGAGCGGTGTCCTTTTGGTGTTCTGTCTAAGGAACTTACCCTATAAATTCCTAAAATTTGAACATTAACTATAAGAAGGGCAACAACAATAATTTTGCAAACTTCCTAAACTGACTACTGGTTATGGCGCTGACCATTGTGCTCGACTATTATGGAAACGAGTCTTCGGGATGCCCAAAAAATGATCCAAAAATTGGCACCACATATCAAATGATCCGGGAAGGTAAGAAAGTTTTATACTTTCACCTTTAGGACAAACTATTATGCCACCTGAGACACCTATGTGTTACTTCAAGCGAGCATGCCAAGATGATTTGGGAGGTGCACTACAATGGGGTTGTTGGGCATTTTTGTGTAGAAAAGATAGTGGCAATGCTGCAAAAGTATTTTTATTGGCCAAAACTTCGATAGGATGTTGAGAAGTACTCCTTGCCTACTCCTAGGCGACCCTAGGAATCCATCTCCATGGATTACATGTCGGGCCTTCCTTCCACCAAGCATAGAAACAACTGTGTTTTCGTTGTCATCGACAAATTTTCTAATATGGCCATTCTTGTGGCCTATAAGAAGAGTATCACAATAAAATCCACTACCAAACTCTTCTTCGAATGAGTGTGGGTACACTTTAAGATCCCATAGTCCATTATCTCAAATTGGGATAGTTGGTTCCTAAGTGCATTATGGTCAAGCCTCTTGTTGTTGTTGGATACCAAGCCCACTAAGTCCATGACCTTCCACCCTAAAATTGACATGGGATGATAGCCTCCCCTCTGTCCAACACAACTACAACAAAGCTCTCCACAACTTAACTGGCCACAACCACTTTCAGGTGGGATTGGAATTCTAACCCCTATGTCCCATTAATGTTGCCATACCATTTGCAGCTAATCAAACAACTTTGGCGCATGTCCAGTCTAAAGCTGACAGGGCTAACAAATTCATTGAGCATGTTCAACACATCTGTCAACAAGTCCATGACATTTTGGACATAGAAAATGCTAAGTACAAATAATGTCATGATCAGAATTAGGTGCCACACAATTTTTAGGTGGGCGACAACATTTTGTTACATTTGCAGAAGGAGTGGCTTCCCGTGGCCCACTGCAAGATTCATCCTCTCTGATATGGGCCTTACACCATCACTAAGGCTATAGGGGAAAATAATTTTGAGCTCAAAATTCCATTGTTCCTTGGTCTGCATTCGATATTTAATGTGGACTGGCTGTGGCCATACTTTCCCCCATTTTTGGACACATTCGATGTTGTTGAGCAACTGACGCTAATAGAGCTCAAATCAAGTTGTATAGAAAAAGTGAAAAATGATAGGATCATGGACACGCAAATTAATAACACTCACCAATAGAGGATCCAACAATATTGAGTTGTCAATGTAGGCCAACTCCTTCACTAGGGCAAGTGGCTCACCAGTGATCAAGTTCAACAGAAATTTCCTCACCTCAAGGAGGCTCTGCATGAAATTGGGACCATTGATTCCTTGGGGGGGGGGACTGATTCAGGTGGATATTGGTGGAAACCTGCCTATTCCACCTAGACCTCAAGACAGTTTCATCAATTTCTTGATTATAGTAACATTTACTATTTTTAGTAGTTTTTCAAGTCCTAAATTTCTGGAGCTGTTTTAACCCCCTAGACGGCATTTTTTTAAGGTTTGCAGCACACCCATATCCATAGGCAAGGCCCTGCCACAAATCCTGTAGTACTTGGAGAGACCTTTCTAACAAGGTATCGCACGCGTCAAATAACCATCATATGACCAAGTTACGACCCAAAGAAGTTGGCAAACCAACTAGCCCTAACGAGTCCCAGAACTCTTTCCATTCCATCTAGTAGGGTTAGAGTTTTGGTTGTTTAAAGTTTCCCTTTGTTATGTAAGAATAAAAATTCTCTTGAGCCTCATTGTAACATAGTTCAGAGGCATGTATTTGCCACATCTATTCTTAGAGATAAACTACCATCGCCTGAGCTAGTTTATTTCCATTCTATATGTAAGCATTATTTAGTTCTTTGATATTAATGAAGATATATTTATGTTGCATCTTTGTGTTTATGTTTATATCTATATTATGTTGTATTCCTACAGATGTCTAGATCACCCATTTCCTTCATTAGTTTCTACAATAGGGTTGTCCCCTCCAATAAAAAAATTTGGTGATATTTTAAATGCAAGCTTTGACATACAAGGAACTCCTCCTGCAGAGCTTTGAATCCGTGTCCCATCTCAATGTTGACCTAGATTTTCATTGATGTCAATATGGAAATATTCTAGGATACTAAATGATGATATGAAGCCATGGTGAACCAGAGTAGATCCATGAAGAAACAGGAGCAAGAAGCCAAGGAGCAAGGCGATCAGGGAA
The DNA here is from genome assembly GCA_000404065.3 of Pinus taeda. Taxonomy (NCBI): domain Eukaryota; kingdom Viridiplantae; phylum Streptophyta; class Pinopsida; order Pinales; family Pinaceae; genus Pinus; species Pinus taeda. The sequence goes on from APFE031591082.1 coordinate 2,525, forward strand.
GCCAAGGAGCAAGGCGATCAGGAAAGCCAAGCCATGAGTAAGAGTCTGTTAATAGAGGAGTTAACAAAGGAGGCATATCAAAGCTATCACTTATGCTTAAGAGTATTGCATAGTATCAGATGAGTTAACACACCACAGGAGTATTGCAGAATATCAGAGCAAGAGAGGCATATCGGAAAAGATATCAGAAGCCATCAAGGTATGAAGGTATCAGAGAAGTTCATTGAAAGACATTGCAAAGCCAAAAGGAAGACCTATTGGAGCAATAGGATCCATATCGGGAGTATCGCATGTATTATATGCCCAAGAAGTCCCGCAAAGAGGAAGAAATCATCAAAAGATAAGGAACAAAGAGGAAGACGCATCAGGAGGAGAAGCCAGTGGAAGAGTAGTTAATAGAGGAACCATATCATGAGATATCAGAGGAATATCAGAGAAGAGCTATTGGACTAGTGTATTAGAAGCCATAGGAGTGACAAGCCAAGAGCAGATAAGAGAATATAAGAGCGGAGGAGTATATATATATTGAAAAAATCACATTGGCAAGTTCTATTAAGTACCACTTTCAGGTAGATAACAAGCTCAGGTGTTAGTCATGAAGGAAGATGGTTTTTATAAACAAAAGTGGGTTATTGGGTGAGAAAGAAGTGGTAAGTGGTATTCAACGGTGAGCACCCAATTCCACTAACTGAGCGACACATAGCAGTGAGGAGGAGAGAGGAAACCACTTTATCGGGTGGTTAATCTTCGTGCTTATTGTCTACCCGAAATCGTTGTGAACCATCAGATCCATTGAGTGCAAATCAACGGTGGAGTATTGTCACGCAAGTTTGATTGATCAGGCTAAGAGACAACCATCAGATCGAGCGCCAGATCAATGGTCCTGATTTAATCGTAGATTGAAGAAAGGAAGGAGCTGCGCTGTGGAGGTGTCTTTGATGTGCGGACTCGACAGTTTATGAACACAGTTCATTATTATTTGAAGTCCGGCTTATGTGTTCGGAGCAGGGTTTTCCCATCAACCGTGAGATCTGATGCAGGGAAATTTATGGTGGAGAATGAGCTTGATAAAGGTAAGCATCGATAAACGTTCCAAGGCTATGGAAAAGTGGAAAATCTAAGTTTCTGTGTGTTTGTGTATATTCCCATTATACGAGGGTTATAATAGAATTAAAGGGGATGAAGGTTTATGAGTTAAGTTTACGCATAAACAACATTAAGAGAGGGTTTTGTGGTTATGCCCGATATATCAAAGTAAAGTGTGAAGTTTGATTATATGCGGCTTAATCATATCGGGAGTTATGTATCGTAGCATTTAAATCCTTGTCACGTTAAAACTGCGATAGCGATATGTATGCAGACCTGACTACACGATTGCAATATGATTTAATATATTATTTAATCTGCCTATTGGAACTCTCATAGCACAAGTTATAAAGGGTTGTCACCCCTGAAACCTTCAATTGCGATAATATATGCAAACCCGTGGCTCCATTATAAATCACCCTAGTGTAATATCGCATCTGCTACTTTGCTAGTCTCTAAGGGATGTTAAATCCGCTGATTACAATGGAGCTATGGACCCGATGGAGTTATTAACAACAATTTATAATCATATTGCATCCAGTAGAGGCAATCGATAATCGGCCATAGACGATGTTATATACATGACTTATAAAAGACCTCCTGAAAGCTGTGATTGCGATTGCGATTGTGACGTGGCATGTGAGACCTCCCTGTTGGTATAGTCTCTCCACTGGAATCCTCCATAAATATCGAAGTCTAATGCATGAATATTATTAAAGGAAAAAGGACCTCTTTGATAGTTTTAATAAGCAACAATTCTTTGTATTTCGGCCTCTTTTCCTCATGAACATGTCCTATGAGTATTGGAACACTCGAATAGATAGAGGAAGCCATGGATCGGGAAGTTGAAATATCAAGCTAGCATAGATGGTTGAGTGAGCACAAAGGAAGCTAAAGCGATTGGAGGAGGGAAGCCAGAAGGTCAAATGAGCGTTGAGGAAGCCGAAGCTCAAGTGAGCGAAAGGAAAGCCAAAGGTTAGGTGTATCAAAATACGAAAATAGAGTATTGTCTTTATGTAGTTATTGTTGGCGAACTGGAAGAAAGAAGGAAGCCAACAGTCCAACAGGATAGAAAGAGGTTGAAGGTCCAGCAGAACATAAGGAAGACGAAGGTCCAGCCAGACAAGAGGTAGTCGAAGTACAAGAAACCCTGTTGATCATGTTACTCTGTGAAAGACTCAGACCTGTGATGAATTAATCAGAGGTTAGTGCAACTAATAGTAGACTCACTAAAGCATTGTGGAGACATTATCAAAGATTATGATGGCTATTTGATATCATCATGAGACAAATTTTGCAGACTCTGTGTGGACAGTATGAATAGTTGTAAAGACTTCTTCATATGAAGATTGGTTGCCATTGATGTTGTAGCATGGAGACTACAGTGAAGTTGTAAACAGATAGAATTCAGTAAAGAAGAGCTTTGGGAGTAGAGAATCACTATCAAACATGCCTTGACAAGATTGGGTCGAAGCCATTGGGGTTGGAGCCTCAGAATTGGAAGAATTGGTGTCCTTGAGGTTGGTGCCTCAGAACTGGAAGGATTGGTGTCCTAGGAGTTGGTGCTCCTAAGTCCAAGGTTGGTGCCTTGACAAAACAAAGTTGGTGCTCTTGAGGTTGGAGCCTCACAAAAGTCCAAGTTGGTGCTTGGCAATAGATTGGAACCATATATATATATATATATATATTATTGCAAATATTAGATTAACAAAAGCATTTATTCTTGTTGTTCATCTTGTGTTCTGAATATAAATGTTTTGACTGGAAAAAATAACAATTGAAAAGAAATACTGATTCACCCCCCCTCTCAGTATTTCCAACAATTGGTATTAGAGCCATTTCCTTCCCTCAAAGCCTAAACAGTTGGAAGGTTGATCTTTAGAACACAAATGGTGAAGTCAAGGAAGAAAATCTCCAGTCCTCCTGAAGACGTGTCTCCCACTACCACTAAAATAGAAGATAATCAATTTGAGAAGATTCCATGTTTCAATGGAAACTTTAATATATGGGAAGTAAGAATGAGGAATTTCTTAAAGACTCAAGGCATTGAAATCTGGAAATAAATGATTGTTGATAGCATGATGGATGGAGAATCCAAGGAATACAATGCAAAAGCATTGAAGGAAATCTTGAATGGGCTACTTGATTCTATAGAGAAAAATTTAGGAAAATGTTCATTAGCAAAGTGTATATGGGACAAACTCCATGACCTTCACTCAAAAGGAGAATTGACCATGACCATCAATCGAGAAGATGATGGAAATCAAGAAGAAAATCTAGAACCCATAATAGAAGCTGAAAATGAGAATGATGACATCAAGGCTAAAGAAGATCTAGAAGATGAAGAGAATGAAAAAATATTTTTGTAGAAGATCTCCTCGCTCAACTTATAGCTGCCATGGAAGAGATTATCACCTTGAAAAATGAAAATAAGGAACTTAAGAAGAAAGCACTAGCTGGTGACCATGACTAAAGAAGGAAGAAAGTTGACCTTGATGAGCTTCAAATACAGGAAAGGGATGAAGAGCTTTCCAAGAATAAGAAGGAATTTCATCAAAACAAAAGAAAGCATCATGAAGAAGTCATATCCATGACAATTCAATTGGATAAAGCAAAGAAACGGGAAGATACCCTGTCAAGTCAACTACAATAAGCAAGAAAGTTAGCACAAGGAGCTGAGAAGACAATGGAACCATTAGCAGCCATAGAATAACAGGTCGATGAAGAAGAAAAGGAGAGAAACACCATGATATGTCAACTAAAAGCAAAGGATGAAGAAATATTCAAATTAAAATCTAACATCAAACTTCTTAAGGCCGAAACATGTAAAGCTACAACGATCAAGGAAGAAATGGAGAGCAGTCTAGCAAAGGAAAATTAATAAATGTTTAAAATGAACTCAGATATCATCTCCCTTAAAATAGAAGCAAATGACGTTGCTCATATCAAGGAAGAAACTGAGAAACAACTTGCTAAAAAGAAATATGAGTGTGAAAGATTGGAAGAAGAGATTGTCTTCCTTAGGAAAAAGGTTGAAGGGATGAAAAAAACCTTGAAGAACTCTCAAGCCTTGGATCACATGCTCAACCATCAAAGATGTCCATTTGATAAATCAGGCCTCGGGTATGTAGGTGAATCCTCAAACAAGAATGATAATGCTTCAAACAAAAGGGATGTGAAGAAGCCAGAAAGATATGGTGATGCTCCCAGTTCCAGCAAAGGAAAGGAAAAAAATCAAGGCAACAATGGAAGAAATCCCGCTCCAAGAAGAAATGTAGATAATGTCAAGGATGCTAGAAGCAATGGTTATCATCAAAGGATCTCAAGGCAGAAAGGCTTCAGAAATACATCGAGGAAATCTCCATCTCTTAGGTACCAAATTTTATTTCTTGGTTATTGTTATTCTTGTACAAACTTTGGACACATGGCAAAAGATTGTAGAGCATATCATAAAGATAGATATTATAGTCCCCAACAATATCCAAGGAACGATTTTGTAGGAAGAAATCATGAATTCTTATTCATGAACAATGTAGAATGCTTCAATTGTCATACCATTGGTCATATGGCATGTGATTGCAACTTAACTTGGGCTCTTACACAAGCTAGAACCTTGCAAAAGAAGAAAGTTACATAAGTATGGAGAAGGAAACAAATACAATCCAAAAGTCCTTTGAAATTTGTAGCCAACAACACGTGTTGTTGACTTGATCTTCGACAATCTGAGCATTTGATAGGAAGACTCTGCCAAAAGAGATGATGCATACAGTCAGGGGGAGCCTGTGATTCTTGATCATTATTGTAGAAACATTGAAGTGAAGAATCTTTAAGCATTGTTGAAGCCATGATAAAATAGTTCTGAGACATGAAGAGGGGATAATGTGCTAGTTGCAAAAATCCTTCTATCTCGAGTAAAAATAAGAGCACTATGACAGGGGGAGTAACAGACCCATCAAGATATACTATTCATGAAGAAGAGTAGCAATTCGATCGGGGGAGTCCTTGTGCACTCCTTTGCCATTGATTTCAAAGGGGGAGAGAAGAAGAATATTGCGATCAATAACAAAGGGGGAGATTGTTGACCTAGATTGTCATTGATGTCAATATGGAAATATTCTAGGATACTAAATGATGATATGAAGCCAAGGAGAAGTAGAGTATATCCATTAAGAAACAGGAGCAAGAAGCTAAGGATCAAGGCCATCAGGAAAGCCAAGCCATGAGTAAGAGTCTGTTAACAGAGGAGTTAACAAAGGAGGCATATCAAATCTATCTCTTATGCTTAGGAGTATTCTAGAGTATCATAGGAGTTAACACATCAGAGGAGTATTGTAGAATATCAGAGCAAGAGAGGCATATCAGAAAAGACATCAGAATGAAGGTATTAGAGCAGTTCATTGAAAGACATTGCAAAGCCAAAGGAAGACCTATTGGAACAAGAGGAGCCATATCAGGAGTATTGCATGTATTATATGCCCAAGAAGTCCCGCAAAGAGGAAGAATTCATCAAAAGAAAAGGAACAAAGAGGAAAACGCATCAAGAGGAGAAGCTATGGGAAGAGCAGTTAACAGAGGAACCATATCATGAGATATCGAAGGAATATCAGAGAAGAGTTATTGGAGCAGTGTTTCGGAAGCCATAGAGGTGACAAGCTAAGAGAAAGATAAGAGTGGGAGTAGTATTATATATAGATATATATATATATATATATTTATATATATATATATATATATATATATATAAATATATATATATATATATATATATATAATATATATAATATATATTATATATATATAATATATACTATATATATATTATATATATATTATATATATTATATATATATTATATATTATTTATATCTAAAGAAGGAAATCACATCGGCGGGTTCCATTGAGTACCACATTCATGTAGATAACAAGCTCAGGTGTTAGTCACGAAGGAAGGCGGTTTTATAAACACAAGCGGGTTATCAGGCGAGAAAGAAGTGTTAAGTGGTATTGAAGGTTGAGCACCCGATTCCACTGTCTGAGCGACACGTAGTAGTGAGGAGGAGAGAGGAAACTGCTTTATCGGGTAGTTAATCCCCGTGCTTTTTGTCTACTCGAAATCGTTGTGAACCGTCAGATCCATCAAGTGCAAATCGATGATGGAAGATTGTCGTGCAAGTTTGATTGATAAGGCTAAGACACAACCGTTGGATTGAGCGCCAGATCAACAGTCCTGATTTAATCAGAGATCGGAGAAAGGAAGGAGCCGCACTGCAGAGGTGGCTTTGATGTGTGAACCCGACGATTTATGAACACAATCCATTATTATTTGAAGTCTGGCTTATGTGTTTGGAGCGGGGTTTTCCCATCAACCGTCAGATTTGATGGAGGAAAATCTATGGTGAAGAATGAGCCTGATAAAGGTAAGCATCGATAAATGCGTCAAGGCTATGGAAAAGTGGAAAATGTAAGTTTCCGTGTGTTTGTGTATATTCCCATTATACGAGGCTTATAATAGAATTAAATGGGATAAAGGTTTATGGGCTAAGTTTACGCATAAAAAATGTTAAGAGAGGGTTTTGTGGTTAAGTCTGATATATCAAAGTAAAGTGTGAAGTTTGATTATATGCAGCTTAAGCATATCGTGAGTTATGTATCACAACGTTTAAAGCATTGTCACATTAAAAATGCGATAGCGATATGTATGCAGACCTGACTACACCATTGTAACATGATTTAATATATTATCGCATCTGTCTATCAGAACTCTCATAGTGCAAGTTATAAAGGGGTGTCACCCCTGAAACCTCCGATTGTGATAATATATGCGGACTTGTGGCTCCATTATAAACCACCCTAATGTAATATCACATTTGCTGTGTCGCTAGTCTCTAAGGGATGTAAATCCGTCGATTAAGATGGAGCTATGGACCCGATGAAGTTATTAACCACAATTTATAATCATATCGCATCCCGTAGGGGCAATCGGTAATCGACCATCAATAATGTTATAGACATGACTTATAAAAGACCTCCTGAAAGTTGCAATTGCGATTGAAATTGTGATGTGGCATGTGAGACCCCCTTGTTGGTTCAGTCTCTCCAACGAAATCCTCCGTAAATAATGAAGTCTAATGCATGAATGTTATTAAAGGAAAAAGGACCACTCTGATATTTTTTATAGGCAACAATTCTTTGTATTTCGACCTCTCTTCCTCCTGAACGTGTCCTGTGAGTATTGGAACACTCAAATAGATAAAGGAAGCCATGGATCGGGAAGCCGAAATGTCAAGCGAGCATAGATGGTTGATCGAGCACAGAAGAAGCTAAAGCAACCAGAGGAGGGAAGTCAGAAGGTGTAACGAGCGTTGAGGAAGCCGAAGCTCAAGTGAGTGAAAGGGAAGCCAAAGATCAAGGGCATGAAGATAAGAAAACAAAGAATTGTCTTTATGTAGTTGTTGTTAGTGAATTGGAAAAAATAAGGAAGCTGATAGTCCAATAGGATAGAAAGAGGCCGAAGGTCCAACAGGATAGAAAGAAGACGAAGGTCTAGCCAGATAAGAGGCAGTCGAAGGACGAGCAACCCTGTTGATTGTGTTACCCTGTGAAATACTCATACCTGTGATGAATTAATTAGAGCTTAGTGTAGCTAATAGTAGACTCACTAAAATAGTGTGGATACATTATCAGAGATTATGATGGCTATTTGATATCATCATGAGATAACTTTTGCAGACTCTGTGTGGATAGTATGAAGAGTTGTAAAGACTTCTTCATATGAAGGATGGTTTCCATTGATGCTGTAGCATGGAGACTACAATGAAGCTGTGAATAAATAGAATTCAGTAAAGAAGAGCTTTGGGAGCAAAGAATCACTCTCAAACATTCCTCGACAAGATTGGAATAAATACCTTGGGGTTGGAGCCTCAAAATTGGAAGGATTGGTGTCCTAGGAGTTGGTGATCCTAAGTCCAAGGTTGGTGCCTTGACAAAACAGAGTAGGTGCTCTGGAGGTTGGAGCCTCACAAAAGTCAAAGTTGGTGCTTGGCAACAGATTGGAACCA
>APFE031591084.1:0-46596 GCA_000404065.3 Pinus taeda
CACAATAAAGTTGCAGATATGTTGTCTAGACCAATTATAAATGCATCTACTATACTTAAGCATAACTCAGTATTGCATGAAAGCTACATTGAACAATATGCTCAAGATGTAGATTTTAAAGATGTATATGCAACTTTAAGTCATGGTAAACAAGTAGAAGAATTGGATTATCATGTTAAGTACCAACTCTTATATCATTTGGGAAAGTTATGCATTCATAAAATTGAAAGAGTTAATATAATCAGAGAATCACATACACCTCTAATATCAGGTCATTTTAGGGTAAGTAAAACAGTTGCACAGCTGCAAAGGTTTTGTTATTGGTCAAGAATGCATGAAACAATTTCTAGATATATTAAAGGGTGTACCATGTGTGCTAAAAACAAACCTAGCAATAGAAAACTAGGCTCGTACACTCCACTTCCAGTTCTTTCTCATCCTTTGGAAAGTGTTTCCATTGATTTTGTTGGGGGATTGCCAAAATCTAGAAAAGTTCTTGATTATTTATATGTTATTGTGGACCGGTTCAGCAAAATGTGTATTTTAATACCTTGTAACATGTAGATTACAGCTGAACAAACAACAAATTTATTCTCTCAACATGTATGGGTTCATTTTGCGTTAGCCACTTCCATTGTATCTGATAGAGATTCTTGATTTGTTGGGAAGTTTTGTTCAAGTCTATGGGAATTGATGGACACCAGACTAAAGAAGAGCACAACCTTTCATCCACAAATAGATGGCCAAACAAAGGTGGTCAACAACATAGTGATCCAGTTGCTCAGAGGCTATTGCAACAAGCATCCCAAGCTTTGGGATGAACATTTGTGTTATGTGCAACATGCTTACAACCATGTCAAGCACTCTTCTACACAGAGATCTCCTTTTAAGACTTGTTTTTGTTTTATACCAAGGTCTCCCTTGGATTTTGTATTTAGTAAAGACATAGCAGTTGATGGACACAGTGATGTGGACAAAGCAACCAAGTTCATTGAACAGATCCAAGAAATTCACCAGGCAGTGCAGCAACAGCTGGAAAGAAGCCAGCCAAGTACAAAATTGGTAAAAATGCTTTTCGTCTTGATTTTCCAGCTTATGTGCATATCTATTCAGTCATTAATGCAGAGAACTTGAGACTATATGAGCCTTCATTGATTGAAGATCCTGAAGAGCAAAGTTAGTTGCCTCCTATTGATGATCTGTTGCTTGAATATCTTAATGAGTTGTAGGAAGATATAGTTCTGGATAGGAAGGCGAGAACTACGCACAGAGGGGATGTTGAGTACCTCAGAATCGGACTCAAAGGTTTAAAACCAAGAAGTGCAAGATGGATAGAGATTGGACAAGTGAGGAAGTTGTATCCTCACTTGATTGATGCTTAAAAACCAACTTTTGGTCATCCAAAAGCCTTTTCAGTGGGAAGGCGTGATCCAAATAGATCCTAAAATCCTCTAAGTCTTCACATAGTTAAAAACTATCACTTAAAGAAAACCTTTATAAAAGGTAGATTACACTATCGGGAGTGAAAAACATGAAGAAAACAGTGAAACAAGGCATATCAGAGGCTTAAAACAACTTTGCACAGGAGCCATCGGATCTGGCCAATCAATGGTCTAGATTCGATCGACATATCACAATTGGCGAAGGCAGGTGGAGCTTATCGGAGGTGATCATATAAATGTTGTGATAGTGATCAACGAGGTCAACGGGGATTGTCAATCAAGCTCATAGATCAACGGCCAAGGTTAACCCACCATATCGCATCGACAGATTACAATGGATCACTTAGAACGACCCAGGGGCTTATACGATATGCGATTGTGACAAGTCGCATCACAATATCGCATCGGAGAAACACAAAGTAGTGGGGTCGATGCATGCAACTATGATAGCTGGACCCAACAGGATTATGGGTGATACTTGATAATATTTCAAGTCTAGTAAAAGGGTTTTTTCAATGTAAATCACATTTTCATTAAATAAACGAAAAACAAAAGAAATGCGAATAAAGCGATGAAACTGAACCTGAAAGAGTGCATGCAGGTGTATATGTTTTGAGATCCGAAACAAGCGAGATTTCAGGCAAGCCATAGGCAGTAAGTGGTTTTGGTCGGGCTCCGCCCCAGCCGATACACTGGCTACCATGTGGCCAGGTGTCGGAGAGAGAAAATGACCCTTTTCGGGCAGTTAACTCCCGTATGCATGAGCTGCCCAAAATGAATCTCAACTGTTGGATCAAGATCTCTCAAATCAATGGTGTAGATGTGATAAGTGATATAAAGGCAGACCCGATAGGATTATAGAGCGGAATCTATAGTATTTCAAATCCGATAAATGGCAGATTGGCGGATTTTCACAGTTTTACGTGTATTTCTCTGTGTAATTAGAGAACGACCATTTTTGGGATTTCAAAGGCATCGATGGTCCATTCCGTTACAGAATAGGTGGCCACCATCCTTGAAGGCATTTAGAAATGATTTCTAATGCTCAGAGGGGGATTCGAGCAGACAGATGTCGGGAGCCAGAAAGCCCGAGAAGTGGAAATGAACAGACAATGCCAATTGGATTTAAATCCATAGAAGATAGAAGACAGGGATAGGCAGTGCTGAGACAGAGAGAAAACAGAGATAGAGAGTGAGTCTGTGTACTCAGAGAGACTTAAGGGATTCAAGTAAACTCTTGTTGTTTTTTATCTGTTTGTTGAGACTCAAATTGAGCTAACTTTTGTAAAACTCTACTCTTGAAGACATAATAGAGAGGCCACCACTAATGGTTGGACTAGGAGACGTAGCCCAAGAGTTTTTGGTGAACTCCATATTAAACTTGTTGTGTTTATGTGTTGTTGTCTATTATGTTTCTTTAACTGCTTCATTTCCTATATTATTCACAATCTTATTGGTCTGTTGCACTAAGTAATGTAGGAAAACCCATGCACATAAGTTTGAAATACCTTAAAATTAATCTAAGATATTCATTTTTAGATCAAGTATACTTCCCCAATGTACACCCTTTGCATGTGTCTCTCTACTCTAGTGTACCCTTGGGAAGTCTTGTAGAAATTTATTGCATGATCTTCAAATCTCTGTGGTGCAAGTGACCCAATCTTCTATGCAAAAACTCACTGATGCTTCATCTCTACACCTTCTCTACTTTTGTGCTCAAAGAAGTGAATTCTTCTACATCCAATTTGTAGAGGTTCTTCACTTGAACCCTGATCTGCTTCACCTCTCATGAGGCTACGTGACGAAGGAAAGCCTTTCCCTTGCTAAATATCAGATCGTATCCATGGTCCTCCAACATGGCAACTAAAACCAAATTCTTCTTCAATCCTAGAACATACATGACATATTTTAATGTGAGAGGAGAAACAAACTCCCTCTGAAAGGTAACAACACTGATGTCGACCACGTTATACCTCCCATCATCTCCCATCTCGATGTCCATCTGGAGGTCCTTCTCCTCGAACTCACTGAAGACCTCTTTGTTTCTGGTCATATGGAATGAGGCTCCACCATCTAGGTACCACACACTACCCATGACTGATGTCACCATGCAAGTGATGATGGTGAAATCCAGCTAGAATTATGAAGCAAGAGCTTCACCTACTGCTCCTCTTGAGGGCTTCTTACTGACCTTCCTGTGTGGATACTTTGCGGCATAGTGTCCCAGCTCATGACAATGAAAACATTTAATCTTCGACATTTCCTTCTTTTTTCCCCGACTGGAATCTGATTTGGAATGGGATGACTTCCCCTTCCCTTTATATTCCTTTCCATCTAAGGCACAGTACTCCTCATCATCATGCTTGGATGAGGATCCATATCTGGTGTTCCATCAAATCTCTTCTTCCACCAAGTCGGACCACAATTGCTCCCACCCTGGTAGCTTCTCCCTCCCATTAAATGAGTCCTCGTAGTTGTGCCAACTCTTGGGAAGTCCTAGAAGTGTTAGGCTCACCACATCATATTCAGAAACTATAACACTGACACTTCCAAGCTCATCCTGACATTGGGTGAAATTGGTCAAGTACTTCAATATTGTGTCGCTCTTCTCCATCTTGATTTTTCTGAGCTTGTGCTTCAGTGCCAACTTCCTATGGTCACTGGTTTTTTGAAACAGGCTTATCAAAGCCTTCCACATTGCAAATGGGGTTTCCTTACCATGGAGGTTCGAGACAATATGATTTTGAACTCCTTCTAGGATAATCCTTCTCGCCTTTGCCACACATTTTCTCCACTTTGGTAGATCTTGAGCATCAACTAGCTTATGAATATATTTTTCTATGAATTCCTTAAGTTTGTTATCTTCCAACACTGCCTCCATCCTGTCCTTCCAAGAAATATATTTTGAACTAGCCTTGAGGGCATATTCGAGTCTCAATCTGTAGAATGACATCCTACTGGCTCTAAAGTATGATACTGTGAATTCAATTTCTCTTGCAAAATACAAACATGTATTCTGCTCTTCTATAGTGATTTCAGGGTCGATACCATGTAGAAATTCCTTGTAGATTCAAACTGTAGAATGTAATATGCAAAAACAATTGAATTGAATCTACTCTACGCATCAACAAAAACAATAAATGATCAATGAAATCATGAAGCATACAAGAGAAATAATTCAATCACACATAACATAATCATTTACTGGGGAAAGCCACAACTAAAAACCCCTACTATCTATATATTACATTAATTAGAAAATATGAGAAGAATAAAATGATTTTCTCAAGCCCAAGCAACCTTTTTACTATCTCTATCTATCTCATTCCTTCCCTGACAAGCTCAAGCCAATAATTAGACAATTCTATCCTATTTCCTTGCGCGGTTTCCTTGGGAATCAACCCATATTTAATTGGGGAATTCCACAAATATAAATTGCACAATCCTCATATTCCTTCGTCTGATTCCATGCACCACCTTTACAATTCAGATGATTATACAACTGATAGTATATTGTCCCTGAACTCCAATCTCAACTAGGTATTTCTCTGATCTAACATGCATGAGTTAATTATGAGTGAACCTCTAGTTTACTGGTTGATCATTGTAGGTTACACCCCACTACTATAGGTTAAACCCCACTACTATAGGTTACACCCCACTATTGGGTCTCCCAATAATTCTTCCATCAGTTAGATCTAGTTTAGATGAATTTAACTTAGACTAAATTAAATAATCACAACTCAAAATAAACTCAACTAAGGCTCCTATAAAGTAGGAGACACTCTACATGACTCTAGTTAGACCCTAAACTCGAATTAACTGAGACAACTAAGTCAAATAAACTTAGTTAACTATTACAAGTTGTCATGAGATGTCAAATTACAATTTGATTCCTAATTTAATTCAAGGACAAAATTAAATCAGTATTTTTTTCTTGCAATTTCAACACCTTGGCAATGAATGTCAAGTCGTAAAGGAGGAATGGAAAGCTCTTCCTCCTCTTGATGTCAACTATTTGGATGGAAATAGGTGGTGAATTATTTCGAATCCATACCTTCAGAGGTAAGCAAAGAGATTATTCTCCTGGAGATGAAAGAATTTGGTAAAAGGTCTTATTTCTATGACTCAAAGGTTATAAGAGACCAACTAAATTGGATTCCTAACCCAAGACATTTCAGGAAAAATTTTTGTTGGGGATCGGATCCCCCCCATAGCATGTTTTGGGGCTCAAGGCCCAAGTTTTGGTTAAATGTATTGTAAAACTCCGTGAACTACGGGCACGGAGCATGAAGTATAGGTTGAGTCATAGGGTTGTCTTCCCTAAGTTTTGTAATGTGATGTAATGTCACGTCGGCCTACCCATGGTCTGCAGACCATGGGATTGTATAAATAGAGCGAGGCTCTAAGTTGTAAAGATATACAATTAGTGAAGGAAAAGGAGATAGATGAATATGAATGGTTGGAGCATAGAGTAAGAGTCTAAGTATATTGGGTCATAGTAGTAGGAAGAGGCTCTATAGCTGAGTGCGCAGAGGCCCAGTAGAGTCCGCAGCTGAGTGCGCAGAACCCTACAGCTAAGTGCACAAGGCAGTGTCGAGTATGTAACCTTGAATGAAGAATAATAAAGAGAAGTTGATTCCAAATACGGTGCCTGCTTTTGTATTGCATTCTATACATTTATACTGTTTTGTTTACCGCGTGCACTTATATGATTGCTGGATATACTGTTAATTATCACTATTCTTACACACGTAAGTTAATTAATCGGGTAATAATATGTTAAATAGTAAGGAACTTGGGTATAATATAGATCGCGCCCCCAGTAGGGTTGCACAAAGGCAGCATCACAGGTTGTGAGGGACTAATAGATGCATGTAGCGATGTGCACGCAGGGTCAAACCACGGACCTCCAGAATCTCATCAGATATCCCCAGGGTGCGGAAGCCTAGTTCAAGCACCCTTCCATACTACTTCGAGTGAGACCTCAGTCTGCGCTCCATAGACTGTTGTTGAAAGGGCCAGTGGTAACGAGATTTGTTTGGCTAAATCACCTATGAACCTGAGTCAGGCTCATACAAGCCAACAAATGGTTTCGTTGCTAGGATCGGGACTTGCATAAGGGATGTCTGATGTTGTGCCACTAGAATCCAACAAGGAAAGAAATTGAAGGCTGGTTGGACAAGAATATTCACGAGTTCACGGCACAGGAAAACATAAATCCACAAGTATCTAAAGAACAGTGGTTGGAGCACTACTTGTATACAAAAATCCATGAAATTTTCTTTTCATTCTTTCCTTTTGAACTATATGAGTGGATCGTGAATCTAGTAGACAGTCCGGGAAGGTGTAGGCTCGACAAAAAAATCATGTGGACTCCAAAATTAGTGTGCAGACTAGAAGTATCAGGAGATAATATCATGTGAGCTGTGGACCATTGGCTCGACCGAATTATAGGAGGATTTATCACTGAGTTCGTGGTAGACAAGGCTGTCAGCTACAGTGAGGTGGAGTGGCATTTCCTCAAGGGACCGTGAGGTAAGTATATCAAATATTTGAACACTTGGATTAAGATGCTATTGTATGAAAAGCAGGTTATGAAAATAAACTAATGTTTGGGACTACGCAAAGTGGGAAGGTCTATAGAAGCGGAAGTAGTGAAGAATTGGAAACTAGTCCCTTAATTTCCCCCTCGTGGGAAAGCGAGGAAGAGCTCAGGAAAGTTTCTCTGAGAAGCGTGGTTAGTCTAATAAGGCAACGAATTTCATGCTTACCACCTCCACCTACACTGCCACCTGTCTCACCCTCCTCACCTCCATCTCCACCCATCCCACCTCTGCCACCACCATAGTTCAGTATGGCAAGTGCGATCAAACTACAAGTATTCAGAGGAGTAGGGAATGAAGATCTAAACCAATTATGGTTCATGGTAAGAGCAGTATGGGAAGCACAATGAGTCATGGATGAAAATATCAAGAAGGATACGTTGGTGAGTGCGTTGTAGGATCATGAATTAACATGGTACATTAAGCATTCTAATGGCCATCCAAATGCAGGAATCATAGAAATCCAGACAGTGCTGAATAGATAATTTAGCAGGCCAAAGTCAGAAACAAAATCAATCATTGGGTTTAAGGAGATCACAATGCTCCCAGGTGTAACCCCCTAGGATCTAGACCAAAGACTGAAGGGTATGATTCACGAAGCCAACATGACATTGACAGATGGACAGCACCATGCATGTTTTGTAGCATCACTAACACCACACTTAAGGATGGCGCTATCATAGCAAAAGCTCTCCACCCATGCCAAAGCTTTGGAGATGGCAATGAGATTGCATGATACCCCTATACAAGACCATGGTCTGGGAGTTCAACAAATCCATGCGCAATTGCAAAATATGTGTCTAGAGATGTAGAGTTTGAAACCGGACAGGACACCTCACCAAAGGCATGCGAGGAGGTATGGTGCATAAAATGCAAAGGCCAGGGGTATGACAAGGACCACTGTCTAGTGTTTGTGAAGTACTTAGCAGGAGGAGGGTCAATGCCGTTAAGACCTAAGGCACAGACAGGACCAAGTGCGACGCTTGCATTATGGTGCACGATCCGTCAGATAGGAGGAAAACACACTACGGATAATTTTCATCTTTTGCAGAAGTATACATAGACGTCCTAGCAATTGTTTTGTAATTTCTACAGGTCGGTAGGCCATGATGAATGCAATTGCAGAAGCTATGAACTAATGATGGATTAGAATCCTTCCTATAGGGTGCAGACCAAAACACGAGCCCTTAACCCAAATGCAGGAATGGTGCGCGCTAGATTTTAGGGGCGCGGTCGAGGTCGACGTGTAATGGGACCGAGAAGGGGTTGCAGACAACTAATTTGTTACAATTACGAAGGTCCATGGAACTATGCCCGCGATTATACAAACCTGACAAGGAAAAAATGTTTGTACTGTACTCAGTTTGATCATGAGGCAGAAGACTGCCCTACATTAATAGTGAGACTGTGTGAAAAAGGGGTACTTCAGCCCCCTCCAACTCAGAATTTGCAAATCATGAGGTCTGAGTCGCACGAAGAAAACCCGAATGTAAACATGATGCTCGGGAGTGGTTTGACCAATGGAAATGATAAAGGGAAGCAATCAGAAGAAATTCGTGGGTTCCCAAGGCTCCTACAAAGGAATCTGAATTTGATTTAGAACGCATGAAGGAGACATTCATGGAAGCTAAGAAGAGCTTCACGAAGGCCTCCACTTTAGGTAGTAAGGATCAACTAGAACTAGGGATGGATCCTTCAATGCTCACTACCTTTCTGGACACGATAGCAAGGTAGTAAAAGGACTACAAGAACTTATCACTAGGTGTGTGGGGTGAGGAAAACCATGCATGGTCTGGAAACTTGGAAAGCATGCATTGCGCATAGGAAGGGAAATGAGGTTGTCTGTGCAAATCGGTGAGTATGAAGTGGATCAGGTAATCCTGTATCTCAGATCAGACATGAATGTAATGCCAAAACAAACGTGGGAACACATGGGCAGACCCGCGCTATAGTGGTCTCCTATTCAGCTATGAATGGAGAACCAATAGAAGATCTTGCCCATGGGAAGATTTTAAGGGGTAATAGTAGATATTGAAGGTGCGAGCACGTAGGCAGATTTTGAAGTGATAGAGATCGTTGATGACAGTAATCCCTATCCCATGCTAGTAGGGATAGATAGGCCACTGATATGAATGGAATCATAAATCTAAAGAAGCGCAAAATGACTTTTGAAAAAAAGTCACTATGTGTAGTAGTACCACAGATCTAGCCGAAGGAGCACGATACACTGAACTGGTGCAGGATGATGATAGTGATGACAATCTCCATTTTATTTACAAGATAACCGCGCAAGAAGATGATTGGGTGAATTCGACTGCAAATGGAAGGATTTCGTGGGAGCGAGAAATCCACTGCACTTCAGATTTAGACGAAGAGATAAAGCGATGGAAGAATGAACTGCATGAAGTAACAATGCTTAATTGCAACATGATGGTTAGATCACTGTGCTACATGAAAATAGAAGCAAGGGATCTACCTACATCTGATGGGTTGACCGCAGTGGATGAATTCCTGAACAAATTTGAAAGCGTAGTACCAGACTAGCAACGGTTCAATGCTCTGAAGTGGGCCCTATGCGCAACAACCGCACGATGGTGGGGTATGCATCAAGGAAGTTTTGAGGACTGGTGCAGATGCAGAAGGAAACCCCAGCTCAGAATGAGGGCCAGTCAGCAGGGGTGGAACAAATTTCACGCCCACCTTTCCCGATGGGTACGGACATACATTGTACAGCCTGCACAAGAACACACCACTCCCAGGATAGAGAATCGGAACAAAACGCAACAACATGAAAGGTGATGTGTGCTACCAATTATCCATGGAGAAGCATTTGATAGGGTGTGCAGAGTATGGATCAGGGTTCACCATGCGAAACGCACTGATTGGGACCTGTGCGTACCAGCGGTTTGATGGGCATATAGGACCATGTGCAAAACCCAAACCGCGAAAACAATTCCAAGGGTATGGAGCATAGTAGAGACCGAATTGAATCTAAATAAAATGAAAAGGGGATCCACACAGAGTAGCTCCCGCAGATGTGACAGTGCACAAAGCCCAGGACAAAGAAATCACATAGCTATGCGAGGTTGAACACATAAGGTTTTAGGAAGCCTTTCAACGAGGGAATTTTAGACTTCACGAAATTGAAAAGGATCGGGTGCAACTGAGGAAGAAAAGCATTTAGATGGATGCAGAGGTCAAGATCCTGAAAAATGAGATCAACCAAGCATGTCTCGTCGATAAACCAAGGATGACAAGGTAGGGTGCAGATGATCATACCACTGAATTAGAAGACTGTCGCCGAGAATTTATGACTCTGTTGCCATGGCTACAACTTCATCTCATCAAACACGATAACCAAGGAAGTTCACGACATACAATAGAATGCGTGGCACTGGCTGTCGCGAGGGAAATTGAGGATTTTCCGCGGACTATACTGGAAGGTGAGTTGAAGCCTCGCACAGGTGGTGTGACCACCAGACTAGCCATAGGAAGCACAGTCTCAGTGCTCTAGGTAGAGAGTGCAGGACTATAAAAGAGTCTGTTTGGGAGGTGCCCAATAAGGGAGGTGCGCGTAGAATCAGCATGTTAGAAGGTTCGCACACATGCACAGGGCGCTGTGCTACCGCGCGAGTAGGAAGTGACTATTAGTGTCACTGTTCATGATAAGATGTTTGATTTGAGGCCAAATGGAGTGGGTAGCAGGCATTTAAGACGCAAATTAAGGGAAAGATTTGGGACAATTTGCCACCAAGAAAGCATTGATGGCCCAGAATTCGGGGGAATGGTCGAATTTGAATTTTAAAGGCACTATAAAACTCTAGGGGCTAGCCATGAGACAACACTTGTTCACTTGAGATTTGAGCAACTGATTAAAGCACAGAGTGTTGAGCGCCAAGCGATATTCAAGCCCCTAAGTTTGCAAAAGGACACATATAATTCAAACAAGATTGTGACTACCAGGAGAGGTTTGGGATTTGCAGAAGGAAACGCTGACAAGGCCGTGTAGAACCCCATGGTACACGATGTTCCTAAAGATACTGGGGTCGCGCCAAAAATCCTGAAATCACCTCGGACGCTGAGACCGAAAAAAGATAAGTAGGAAGCAGGACCAGTCCACATGTCCCCGAAGAATCCGTGATTCGGTAAGCTCTCAATGGAAGAAAAGGGCAAGGTTGTCACCATTGAGACAGATGACGAGGAGGAGGAATTGCAGGCTCTCATTGCTGAGGTAGAGGAAGCAAAGGACATGGAAGAGGATATCCAACTGGCGTTCTCTGTAGTGAAATTGATCGAGTATGGCCCTCCGCAAAAATGGAAAACTAAGATACAAAAGGATTTGGATGCCATAAAGAGTGCACTCCAGACCCAACTCCTCCCTGATGGAATTTTATTTGATGGCTCGCACCTGGGCCACATGCTCAGAATGAAGTTCGAAGATTGGGACCTCATGGACAATGAGAAGTTCCCACACTTAGAGACGGAGAGCCTCATGAAGCAGAGCACGGAGGGACCAATAATAACATTAGAGCTGCGGAAATGGCTGCGCAGTAGGGAGAAGGCCGGATTGCTTCATCTGCTGTCTATACCACACTTTCACCGGGCACCCATCACCATTTTTTTCATCAGGTAGCTACTTTGCCTAGTGCATGATGGGTATTTATGGCTGGAGGAGCCTATTCCCATCACGGTAGATCTCATCCACAAAATTTCTCAGCTTCCTTGTAAGGGAAAGGACCCCACGAAGATAGCAGGAAAAAGTGGTGATTTGGCTCTCACGGAAGCCATGAAGAAGAAATATAAGCTCGAGAAGAAAAAGAGGGGTTACGCCATCAATAGTATCAAGGATAAAGGGGCAAGTGTAGCTACCCCACTCCTAGCCGAGAAGGTAATGATAAAATTCAACGGCAATGAAGTACCAGCGCCAGTAGTTGTGTTGGCCGAAAAATGTGCAGAGGGGGTCCAATTCAACTGGGCCGAGTTCCTCTGTGAGGAATTCTTGATCAACTACAAGGAAGCTCAGGAGAAGGGTAAGACCTTCCACTATGCATTGTTACTCTTGTCCATTTTGCTAGTAGCGGGAGAATTGCCAGAGGATAGCCAGTTCTTGAGTATTGAGCATCGCTCTGGGCTACCAAGGACACGAAGTGGATTCGTGAGACAAAGATATTTTGGGTGCTCATGGAGGCAAGCATCCAGATGTGGATTAATAGGAGGTTGCGCCTGTCCCCCACAATGCAAAACAGTCTGTGGATCTTTGCAGACTTAAGGTTGGACATGCATAATATTTACATCAAGGTGCAAAAGGATCTAGTGTAGCAGTGGACCAAGCTCCCCTTCATCACCACTGATGATGCAATTTTTATAATGTTAGAATCATGACCTCCTGAGTGGCATGCCCCAGATTTGGCAGAGTTGGATAGGATAGAAGCACATAAAGGAAAGGATGAGGTCAAGCTATGCATCACGTAGCTGACCAAGAAGAGGCGTAATGAAAGAGTGGCAGCAGAGGTAAGGGCAGTTCGTGAGGCAGCATAGGCAGCCACAAAGCAAGAAAAGGCCATCGAAGTAGCAACAACAGCGTAGACAATAGGGGCCAAAACAATGCAGGCAGAGGAGGGCCAGGAATTGTCTACAGGATAAGAGGCAGAGGACACAGACCTTGCAAAATAAAGTGCAGACTCAGGCACAACTTCCACCAAACTCAAAAGGTCGTGCGTCACAGAGAGATCGGGTCCACAGAAGAGGGTCAAGGCCTCCAAATTGACCATCGACCTGATCACCTTAATGGAAGCTAAACTCTACGAAATTGGCGAGACAGTTTGTGATGTCACCAAGGAAGCGCTCCAAGAAGTCATGTCGGAGCAACATACTGTGTTGGGGGCCCTAAGGGTGCAGCTGCAGGAAATACAGGAGGGGCCCCCATAGGAAGGAACCGTAGCCACCTATGTCACAGCAGGCACATCAGCAGCAGAGCAGATGCTACGCGCAAGGATGGTCAATATCATAGTGCTATTGGAAGGGATGCTAGCAGCAGAGAATGAGATCAACAAAGTCGTTGTTGGTAGGATCAAGGGACTTGGCCTTAATTTGGCTGCCCTTCCGTGAGACACACTGTACCAACTGTAGGATGGAATACAACAGAGCTCCGTACCAGGGAGGGTCGCGCGATTCAGGTGATGAGTGAGCAAAAGATCAACATCGAACAACTCAACCTGCAGCGTGATGAACTGGTGTCACAAAACCAACAATTAGTACAAACATTGGATGAAGCGTATCGACGTGTCCTAGAGTTGTCCATCACCATGGACCTACCAATGGAAGTGTGGATCCACTATTTGGCAAGTGGAGTTTGAAATGCGTAGGAGGAAACAACGCGACTGTAGCTGGAGTTGAATCTCCAGATTTCCGATCTGCATATGAAGGCACAACCTTCCACTCCCCTGGAAGTTAGAAAGCAGTGTGTTAGCACTATCCAAATAGGGTTGGAAGAAATTGGACAGGCAGTGCAGGACTGTACCAGTATGTTGGACCAAGCCTTTGGTGTCCTCACATCCTTGCAGGAGGACCCCAACATACAGCACCTAGAAAAAGAGGCACACGAACATCAGGAGTAGTATGATAGTGTCTGAGGAACTACAGAGACAGTCATCCTCACTCAATGGCTCATAAAGATGCAACAAGCAAGGGCACTGAAAGAGCAGGTGGATGCTGCTAGATAGAAAGAGGCACTTCTCAAAGCAAGTGTCCAGCCATGGATTGATGAGGCCTTCACCATTACAGTAGATATCGAGGGGAAGCTCACACAGATGCAGGGGCTCTACATGCTAAGGCAGGGATTTGATCCTCACAAAGAAGCATTGGAAGAGTGCATGCAATAGGTCCAACAAACCGCAAAGCAGTGCATTGCAGACCTTCGAGTAGTGTGGGACCAGTTGGAGGGGCTCCGCACCAAGATCGTCGTGCCAACTGAGTGACTTGGGGATGAGTCATGATGTTTCTGTTGGGGGGCTGTTGGGCATCAGATCCCCCCCACAACATGTTTTGGGGCTCAAGGCCCAAGTTTTGGTCAAATGTATTGTAAAACTTCGCAAACTACAGGCGCGGAGCGCAAAGTATAGGTTGAGTCATAGGGTTGTCCACCCTAAGTTTTGTAATGTGATGTAATGTCATGTTGGCCTGCCCATGGTTCATGGACCATAGGATTGTATAAATAGAGAGAGGCTCTAACTTGTAAAGATAGAAAATTAGTGAAGGAAAAGGAGATCAATGAATACGAATGGTTGGAGCATAGAGTAAGAGTCTAAGTGTATTGGGTCATAGTAGTAGGAAGAGGCTCTGCAGCTGAGTGCATAGAGGCCTAGTAGAGTCCATAGCTGAGTGCATAGACCTTTGCAGCCGATTGCACAGGGTAGTGTCGAGTTTGTAATCTTGAACGAAGAATAATAAAGAGAAGTTGAATCCAAATTCTATGCATCTACTTGTGTATTTCATTCTATACATTTATACTATTTCTTTTGTCGTGTGCACCTATATGATTGATGGATATACTATTAATTATCACTAGTCTTACGCAAATAAGTTAAGTAATCGGGTAATAACAGGTTAAATAGTAAGGAACTTGGGCATAATACGGATCACGCTCCGAGTAGGGCTGCGCAAAGGCAACATCACAAGTTGCGAGGGACTAATAGATGCGCATAGCGACGTGCATGCAGGGTCAAACTGTGGACCTCCAGAAGCTCATCAGACATCCCCAAGGTGCAGAAGCCTGGTTCTAGCACCCTCCCATACTACTTTGGGTGAGACCTCAATCTGCGCTCCGCGGACTATTGCCGAAAGGGCCAGTAGTACTGGGATTTGTTTGGCTAAATCACCTTTGAACCTGGGTCAGGCCCATACAAGCCAACATTTTCCTACATTTATTACACTCTAAAACTTTGCATCAAAATATGGAGACCTTGCTTCACATGGTTCTAAGGTACAAAAAAATCAAGAAATACAAATTTTTTGCAGGTCTGGAAGATATCAAAATGATTATGTGCAACATATGGTTTAGCCTTGATAACATTGGGACCAGACTAGAAAGAGCGAAGAAATTTGTAGTCTCTAATTCGGAGACTGAGACAATAGAGGAATAGGAATTGCCAACTATCATCAATGTTTTTACCCTAACCGTCACTCCACCAGTACCTATCTTTTTGCAAGGAAACTCGTTGCTCCTCTCACCGGTTATCATCTTCAACTAAAGGCTCATCATTTCTTGTTATTCCTGCATGGATGTGGTCATGATGGTATGGCTTCCTTGGTGTTATCATCTCCTTTAATCTCGTTTCATGCCTTAGAAGGTATTTTGTTTCTTTCTCATCTATCACAATCACCTTTTGTACCAATTCTATCGAGGTTTTGCTACTTGTTTTGAGGTTTACTCAACTAGTTTTCTTTGTTCATAGTCAATGGCCATGCAAAGCTTTAATTTTAATGGTGATTACAGCTGAAAGGGATGTAATTGTGAATCTCATCATGTTATGAGGAATATAACACTATATAGATGTATTTTTGAGTTTCAAAGTAAACCTAGTCTGACAAATTAGATGCTTCTATAGAGAATCAATGTCTGGTAATGTTATCAATGTAGTACTTCTCTCTTTTCTAATAGAAATCACTTGTAGGAGTTTACAGAAAAAAAAGAAAAAAAAAAAATTTCCAAAGGAATTCCTCCTAGGCCTTTGGCTTCTTCCTTATGTGAGTTCAATATGAATATTTGGATGTTACCAATTTCATAGGAGAATTATTCAGCAGATAAAGGAAGTACCGAATTCATGATATCATTTGTAGGTTTAATAATTCAATGTGGCTTTCAACAACCATTCTTCGCCATTATACTATGATCATACAGTTCACAAATTTTCACTCTCTCTATTTCAATGGTTAACCATTTTAGCTTTGCTCTTCGATCTACATGGAGTATAATAAATGATTTTTGGTTTTCTATTATCTATGCACAAAAATCAAAATTAATTTCATCATTTTAAGCCAAAGTTCATAGAATTATATAATTCATTTTTTATATTTTCATGATTTTAACAAAAATTTAAGGTTTGAGGTCTTATTTGGCCTCTTCCCAAGGAACTATCCCATAATAGCTTTAATGTATAAAGTGCATATGATGAACTAGATTTTTTCACTAAAGTAATGGTAGTGTTAGCCTAGCATTACTTTACTAACAATAAATGTTTGTTTTTAATTAACTAAAAAGCATGATTATTCAATAGACAAAGGAATTACCGAATTCGTGGTATCATTTGTATATTTAATAATTCAATGTGGCTTTCAAAAACCACTCTTTTCCATTAGATTATGATCACATAGTTCAAAAATTTTCATTCTCTCTATTTCAATGGTTGAACTTTTTAGTCTCTGCCCTTTAGGATGCAAGGACTATAATAAGCAATTTTTTGTTTTGTATTACCTGTGCATGGAAACCAGAATTAATTTCATGATTTTAAGCCAAATTTCATGGAATTTATAAAAAAATTTCAAGATTTTCATTATTTTAATGAAACTTTACAGTTTGAGATCTTATTTGGCCTCTTTCCAAGGCACTGACACATATTAGCTTTAAAGTATAAAGTGCATTTGATGAACCGATTTTTCTCACTAAAGTAACACTAGCATTACTTTACTAATAATAAATGTTTGTTTTTTAACTAACTAAAAAACATGATTTCCCATACATAGGTCATAGGCCATAGTCTACTTTAGAGTGTAGCCTATTTTCCCTGAGCTTCCACATACACCCACATGAAAATGTACATGTTGGTCTTTTACTCTCTCCATGTTGGTTTTGTGGTATGGGAAGTCTCTACAGCTACATAATTCCTTAGCAAATCCATAAGCGAAGGAACATGTTACAGAGGCACAGGTAGAGTCAATAGCAACTTATCTTACTAGCTTTTGGTTGGCTTGTTGTTCGCAGTTGATGAATGAACTTCATGTCTTGTTGTTAGATGTTATCCCTTGAAGATGTTCTTAGATTCCCTTTTTCTGCGATGTAAAAGGACACCTCGTCAATATGGAAGGGTGCAAGTGAATTAATAGCAGGAAGAAAGCACCTTCACTTGTGAATGCTTCCATTATTATCCCTAATCCCATTATTATTCCATTACTACTCCAACTGTCCAAAATCCATGTTAACAATATTTATTTTAGACAGTTGGAGTAGTAAGATAACTTATTGGAGGAACCAGATAGCTAGAGTTGCAAGAAATATTACCTGTGTGTATATGTTATAGACATATTTGGGCACTACAACCCCAATAACATATGTCCATAAACCAAGGGCTTATAAACCCCTAAAAGTGTTGTTTCAAATCCCAAAGGATCAAGGTAAAATGATTACATCATTTCCCAGAAGTTCTCCCTGAAAAAATGCTCAGAACTGGTCAAAATTGGACCATACAGACTGCTCCATGCTGAGGATGTGATGCATCTCACTTGTCACATGCAAAGGGTGTGATGCATACTGAAAATCTCTTCTGTAGGGTGCAATGAGCGAGTGCAGACAAATGGAAGAGGTAGTTTGCTAGGTGGAAATCCAAAGAATCTTCTAGAAATTGCTCATTTGACACTTGACTCTCTGAATTTGCCCAGGGATGAGTAAGAGATCATGAAATCTCCAAGTGGAACCAAGAATTATCAGTGAAATGACACTAATCAAAACCCCAGAAGCTGACTCACCCACCTGCAAATATCTATATATGGATCCCTTATCCTAGAGATCCAGAGGCTGGAATTTTGTATTTTGGTAAGGAAGTGCTGTTGGTTTCTCTGTGAAACATTGTAGTGTTGGGTGATCTAGCTTTTCATGAGGTGAAGAGGGCTTTCATGCTGGGAGGATGGCACTGGGTCAGACCACTAGGTTGTAATCCTTTCTTCTACTACTTCTATCAATAAATTTATTTGAGTTTTCCTCCATATTCTTGTATATTTCTGAATCTTGTATTGGTGTATGCATTTGTATGGTTAATATACATCTGATCCTATATTGTTTATGGTTATAGATCTCTATGCTTTGATGGTATTATGCTGCTTTGACTCTACAGGTGTTCTTTGAAGCGGGACAAGTGAGGAAAGAGTGGCGAAGCTCTATTAGAGGGGGGAGGAAACAAGCAAGGAGAAAAGCAAAAGACTGAGGTTGGTACTCTCTTCTTCTCTCTCATCTATCTCTCATAAAGGAAAACACAAGTAACTTTAGTTTGTTTGTTTCTAAGATAGCTACCCATCTTAGTGGGAATAGCAGCTCTAAATGGACACTATTTTTCCTAATAACAAAATGGCGACTCCACTGGGGAACGAATAGTTTGATTGTTAGTTACTGTTGTTTGCTTTATAAACTATAGACGAAGCTTGAAGTTAAGCGAGCTAGCCTTCGAACTGCTTTTGATATGCAACTGCAAAGTAGATCAATGCTACTTCAGTCAATCTCTGGGTTAGTTTATGAACTAAACATTTGACTTGAAAACATCCTAACTGCCCTGGTGGTAGCTCAAATAACCTCATTAGATCAGCCCCTATACTTTGTGTTTACTGTCTATCATTAGCTCAGCTTAAATCCCTAAACTTAGCTGCAAACTGTGAGTGAAAACCAAGCTCAGTCTCGTCCCTTGACCATCACATTGTCTCTCATTGGCAACGTAGATGCATCACACGTCCTGTGTGTTGCAAGTGACATGCATCCCTATTTCCTTGTGTTACAGGTGCGATGATTGAATGAGACTGTTTCTGCCTCCAGATTTTGGTTTTTTTCTTCATTGTTTTCAGCTCTATTCAGTAGTTGTGTTGTCTATGATCAGTATATCACAGTTGAAACTCTCTTCCTTTGCATTATTCAGCCTCCATTGATAAAGAATTATGAATGTTTTTTGTGTATTTTTCATCATTTATAGTTCTCCTTTGCAAAATGTAGCTTAATCGAACTGTCGTCTTTTGATTTGAAAGTGTCGCAAGTGTCATTTTCAGTCAAAGAAAAGAATGTCGTAAAGTCTTCCTCTTTTAGATAGTCGATTACACTTTTTCCATTGTATTTGATTTGAATCATCAATTCTTTGAAATTTCGAAAGCAGTTTTCAAGTCGAAATTGAAAGTGTCATCTAAATCTTCCTTTCGTTTTTGAAAAGAAATTGCTAAAAGTGTCGCTTTAAGGAAAGATAGTTCAAATCTGTACTTACTTTTGTTTTTGTCATTCTCACATTAAGGAAACTGAAAAACAAATACACGCATGTGCATTTTCATTTAGACTGCATGCGGAAATTGGTTTAGGACAATGCATCTTAGTGTGTGCTCTCTGCTCTATGTTGAAGGAATTTTACTTCTCTTTCCTTAGTAGCTAGGATTTTCATTGCAAAAAGAAAGTAAACAACTGTTTATTATTTTAGATTGCATATTTAGGAATTGTATATCTACATCACGCGGTGAACCTTAAAGGCAAACTTCTTAAGAAATATCAATTGTAAAATAAACCTCAATGAACATAAAAACACTTTGGAACCTGACATACAACATCTAGAAGTCTAGCCTAGAGACGTATTCCGGTGTCGTAAAGCCTGGTAACTATCGTTTTCATCATAGGTTGGGTGATTCCTCCTCTTTGATATGACAAGTGCCAGTACGGACTTGTGTTCCCACGTACTGTCGAGTATGTATCGGGAGACCAGAATAGGCTATATCCTTTATCCTTAGGAAGCCATGTCTGCTGCCCTATCGATCGCAATGCACCGAACACAGCATTCGGGAAGATTGAATACCGTACGTAAAAGGTATTCTGTAGTTTTGTGATTGGTTTGGTAATCCCTCTATCTAGATTTCTAGAGTAGTCACTTTTGTTCCTTTTCAAACTCCTTAAAAGAAAAGTTCCATCTGAGCACTTGTCACTTCAGGCTCATTAAAAGTCGAAGGCGACTAGAGTCATCGTTAGCTTTTTCTCGACTCTTAAAAATTGAAAAAGCAAGTTGTGTCAAAGCGTTATAAAATTTATTTTAATTGGAATAACATCATTGTTCCCTCATTGGTCTTAGGTTAAGAAAATGGAGTCCACCAATCAAGGACTCCATTTCTCTTCTTAGGGAGATGTTGGTGCTCCACATATGGCTACATTCTCCCTTCCAGGACTCACAATTGGCTTGCCAGTATGGCTTTTATTGACCTCTGTCATTCAAAACACTGTAATTCCTCAGCAATCAAATTAGCAACCAGATGATACTGAAGTCGCTCCCCCACCTTCTACTTCGTTTGTTTCTCCCTCTCCTTCTTCCTCTTCGCTTGGTGAAGCTAGTAACACTAAAAACCAAGTAACTGAGAAGAAGAAGAAAGGGAAGGAGAAGAAGAAGAAGAAGCCAATGGTGAAAGGGGCAACCATGCATCGTCTGGTGAAAATCCACACACTGCACCATCCAAACCTAAATCTCCATGTGTCATTTGCAAAGGAGACCACTATCATCGAGATTTTCCTTGCATCCCATGGATCTTAAGGGACTGGTCTCCCCGCATGCACAATCCAGTGTCTTCAACCTCTAACGATCATGTTGAGAGTACACCATCAACTAGTGAAAACGAAGTCAATGGACAGAAAGGAAAATCTAAATTTCCTTGTAGGCTGTGTGAAGGCGATCATGCCCTCCACCGTTGTCCCTTCCTAGACGAAGCTAAGAGAGTCTTAGATAACTGTCCTACTTCATTGCAGTGACTCCCCCCTGGATACAAGAAACTCTTGCCAAGTCCATCGCTAGTTGAAAATCTGACATTGGAACATCTTTTCACATGGATCAACTTGTACTTCGGGCTAAGATTGAACAAGTTCGAAGACCCTGGATCTAGTTTCATCCATCCAAGCTATGATATATTCAGGAAAAATAAAAACATCAAATGTACATCATAGCTGCACAGATAATCATCCAAGCCAAGGGATGATGGCTCTACCAGAATCATCAGTCTACCACACAGATGGTTGTCTGTCCTATGTACATGAAAATGAATTTATAAAGTTGAGCATGGGAATGCCCGCCTCAGCTAGATCATGAAAATATTATGAAGATAATTTATTGTATTGTATCTTATCATAGGCTACCTTCCAGTTTCGAAAACCTCGGATCCTCATGATAAAGCATTTCACCCGACATCAAAAGATTTACGACCTCATGCTTTAGGGGGCAACTGTTATAGACATATTTGGGCACTACAACCCCAATCACATATGTCCATAAACCAAGGGCTTATAAACCCCTAAAAGTGTTGTTTCAAACCCTAAAGGATCAACGTCAACTAATTACATCATTTCCCAGAAGTTCTCCCTGAAAAAATGCTCAGAACTAGTCAAAACTAGACCATACAGACTGCTCCATGCTGAGGGTGTGATGCATCTCACTTGTCACACGCAAATGGTGTGATGCATACTGAAAAACCCTTCTATAGGGTGCGATGAGTGAGAGCAGACAAATGGCAGAGGCAATTTGCTAGGTGGAAACCCAGAGAATCTTCTAAAAACTGCTCATTTGACACTTGCCTCTCTGAATTCGCCTAGGGATGAGTAAGAGATCATGAAATCTCCAAGTGGAACCAAGAAATATTAGTGAAATGACACTAATCAAAACCCCAGAAGCTGACTCACCCACTTGCAAATATCTATATATGGATCCCTCATCCTATAGATCTAGAGGCTGGAATTTTGTATTTTTGTAAGGAAGTGTTGTTGGTTTCTCTGTGAAACATTGTAGTGTTGGGTGATCTAGCTTTTCATGAGGCGAAGAGGGCTTTCATGCTGGGAGGATGGCGCTGGGTCAAACCGCTGGGTTGTAATCCTCTTTTCTACTACTTCTATCAATAAAGCTATTTGAGTTTTCCTCCATATTCCTGTATATTTCTGAATCTTGTATTTGTGTATGCATTTGTATGGTTAATATACATCTAATCCTATATTTTTTATGGTTATATATCTCTATGCTTTGATGGTATTATGCTACTTTGACTCTAGAGGTGTTCTTTGAAGCAGGACAAGTGAGGAAAGACTGGCGAAGCTCTGTCAAAGGGGGGAGGAAACAAGCAAGGAGCCAAGCGAAAGATTGAGGTTGGTACTCTATGCTTCTCTATCATCTATCTCTAATAAAGGAAAACACAAGTAACTTTAGTTTGTTTGTTTCTAAGATAGCTACCCGTCTTAGTGGGACTAGTAGCTCTGAATGGACAGTAGTTTTCCCGATAACAGTATAGCATACCCATGTTGAAGAAGATTTCTCGGCCTTTAGAAATCCTTTGATTTCAAAAATAGATTATGAAGTTCTTTTTAAAATGGTATGAATTAGATCATTATTACTTCTCTATCCTATTCTTGAATCTTTGCATTATAGGACACCATCAGGTTGATCTTCTGTCACTTTCATGGAAATTAATTATTTAATCAGAGTTAAAAATCGCAATGTCTATGATAGAAGTCCATGAAAAGTTTTAATTGTGTGGGTTTCCATATTTTTTCAGAAAATTTAACCAAGGTTTAACTATATTGTATTTGTATCTTGAACCAATGTGTAAGGAATTTGAAATTCTTATCATGAGATTAAAATTTCGTGAATATGCAAGAAATTGAAAATAATCTTAAAGCTCAAGTGAAATACATGTTAATGCATAGAATAAAGTCTCATGCAAGATTTTAAGGCTCGATACCTAACCATGCCATCCTCAGGATCTATGTTTGTGAGTTAGGTGGTTGGGACCACAACAGAATGCATAATAGCACTCTGTCCCTTTTGGGATTTTCATGTATAAATTACAGTACAATGAGACTACTTTTTTTACCCTTCCAATATTTAGATGGAAATCGTTGTTATAAAACCATCCATGATAAGGTCTCAAGTTTATACAAGAGTTTGAAAGACCATACCTTAACCTAGCGATTTATCTCATCTTTAGTTCTAAAGACCAAAATGCTTTGAGAGTAGGATCTGGGATGGAATTTTTTTGTTGTTGTATGCAATAATATGCTTGTGATATGCTCATTTCCATTCTCTCCATATATAACCATCTCTCGCTAGAATATGCATCTATTGATGGTAATCCGTGGCGATACATAGAATCATTTCTTACTAAAATATGCATCTATGGATGGTAATCTATGAGCATAGGATGAAAAATATCTTAATGTCACCTAAATGAAAGCCCTACAATTTGCATATTTCATAAGAAACTATAACAAACATAGCAAACGTCCATAAGTGCTTAGCATTTCACTCAAAGGGTTTGATCCATTGTAAGCTTACTTAGCTGGGAACCTCCATTGTAACCTTACTTAGCAAAGGCCAATTCCTTTCTTTCCTGATCTAATGAACCACCTCATTCAAACATAGGGCAGAAGAATGAAGAATAAGGTGACAAGTAATGTTATTAGTTGATTCATCTGCTTTATCTACTTCTAAGGATTTTTCTTCGTCTTGAGATTTTGTCTATGCATCTATTTCATCTATTAATTCTTGAGTTGTTGCTTCATTTGTTTCCATTGCATAGATATGGGCTTTGGTTTCATTATGTATTTGGAGTTATTTTTGTGATTGGGAGTTACTAACTTTCCCCCACCCTCCCTCCTAGATAGTAGTATACCTAGTATTGTAGTGATTGTGACTCATGAACCACCAGAGAAGTGAAGGCTGTGGTGGCTTGATGCAGTGAAAGATTGGAACTTGAAGAGTGTGGTGTCTTCTTTTCAATAGCTCAAACAAAACACTTGGCATGCATGTAAGCTCAGTGTGACAAGCCTTTCTTTTTATTTTTATTTAACTTTATTTATTATTTATTATTTTATTTTTTAATTTTTAATTTTAACTATTATGAAATTCAAGCAAGTTCATTAATTTTATTTTTATTTTACGTTATTTTATTATTTATAATTAATTAACTATTATTAAATTCAAAATAAACACCTTGCAACCCTATGGGATGCATAGGCCTTGCATGTAGTCATCCCAACCTTATTAATTGATGTTTATGGATCTTTCCATATAAGGTTTGTTGATTTAGTGGTGCTTCCTCTTGTTCAACCTCAAGAGAGATAGCTGAAGAGTTTGAAAAAGTAGTATATATTGTCTTTAGTCTACAATGTATGTTGTTGTAGGAATACATATTAGAGTTATAAGGTGAGAGTCCTCAATTGTATTTTCATTGAATTACTCTTTCCCTTAAGGTATATTAGTCAATCTTCTTGTTATTGCATGATTCAAAAAACTCCTAACTATATGTTTGTTTCAGAAGTTTTATCTTCTGATCAACTGAAATTGCATATATGTTCCGATAACATGTCTATGTTCCCATTTGTCTTGCAGGACATTATCATGGCAGAGTCAAATATATATCAAAAGGAAAACCTTATACAAACACTAAGTAACATAGAAGAGGGTATGCTTGCAATGTGCTTTTCCAGTGTCAAAAATATGCTATTCAATCCATTTCTCGAAACTCCTTCCAGAAAAATGGAGTTTCCTACATGTTCGTGGAGGTCATGCAAGATCTATCACCAAATTCATAAGAAAATAACTACTTAATGCTAGTGAAGCCATTCTCCATTATTGCACCTTCCTCCAACCCTCAACATGCTACAAATAAAAATTGTATATCACCAACTATAAGTTGATTATTATTGCACAGATATGTTGAATATATTTACCGTGATTATTTTTAATATCATGTACATACACAAACACATGGTATGTAATAGGTGGTGCAAATGCAATTTAGCACAATAGGCATCAAATTCCTGAGTACCAATCTCAATGTTTTAGTATCCACTTGGTTTGGTTAAATATTTCATTAAAATTAATTATATAATAGAGATATCCATTTCTATTGAAGGACCTATGGCTAATTGCAATGATGGGGGCACTAGCTAAGAAATTTTCATGGTTTTGCAGGATCAATCTCCACTTATTCCCAAGGGATATTTTGATATGGATAAGTTCACAAGTCATGAAGAATTTTCTTTTACTCCAAGGAAATCTGATAATCTCAAGGTAGCATGCAGTTACAACTATTTTTCAAATTTTCTCCCTAGAAGGACTTTGTAAGTTTCACGTCATGGAATTTAAACTAGTTTGGATGGAATTGGTAATATTCAAAACAAATATGAAGAGGTCCTTTAAGGAATAAAATACTTCTTCTTTTTCCTTCACATGTAAAAATATGTGTTTTTTATTTGCTTCTAGACTTGGCCATGGATGAAACAAACAATACACCCTAAACTAAACCTCAAACGATGTCTTCACAAGAAACTAGTAAAATTCTAAGAATTTACTTTCTCAATTGAAAAAAATAAAATAAAACAATCATATCCATCAGGAAATGAGGTAAAATCTGAGTAGAAATCCACCAAACTAGGTTTTGATAAACACATGGAGATTGCAAAGAACTCATGATTGCATATTTTAGGCTGTGGAAACCTTAAGGGGCATATCAGACCTTGGTTTAAATAAATTTGTGGATATTCAATGCAACCATTGCATACTCTAGATTCAATATAGATCAAGATGATGGATTACCTCAACTTACATGATAAACACATTGAGACTACAAATAACTCATGATTTCATCTTTTAGGTTGTGGAAACCTTAAGGGGCATATCAAACGTTGGTTCAAATAAGTTTGTGGATATTCAATGTACCTATTGCATAACCCGGATTCAATATAGATAAGGATGATGAGTTACCTTGACCTACACCCAAAAGAGAGTGAGATTGAGACTGAGATTGTTGGCACCTTATGAGCTAAAGTGAGAGTTAGAACCTTGATGTGTTACAGGTGAGATTTGAAGCTCATTTGTGAGGGTAGAAACATCATAATGGAAATATGAAGAGATGTATAATCAAATATTATCTTAGCAAATGAAAGTTAAATGATTGTTAACTTTTGTCGAGATTAATTTTTAAGATAGTTTATGATAGTAGATATATCTTTGATCTCTTTATATTTCCATTATGATAGTTAACACACACACACACACACACACACACACATATATATATGATGATGATGATGATGATGATGATTATTAACATCTTGTTGAGATCAAATTTAATCTCTTTATATTTCCATTATGATATTGGAATCTCATTCCAAAGAGGAGAATATTGGGCCTGCAGACTTCACAACCAATTCACTTAGACATAACCCTCCAACTATCTCAAAAGAAGTTTTTATTAACATCTTGTTGAGATCAACTTTGATCTCTTTATATTTCCATTATGATAGTGGAATCCCATTCCAAAGAGGATAATATTGGACCTGGAGACTTCACAACTAGTTCACTCAGAAATTACCCTGTAGCTATCTTAGAAGAATATACTAGCCTAGATTACAACTCAATAATTTCTAAAATATTTATAATGTCTTTTGTTCTTGCTTAGATTATAACTCAGGAATTTTTGAAATCTTTATAATGTCTTTTGTTCTTTCTTGCGCAAACAATTTAAAGAAGATTGTGATTCTAAAAATGGATTGCTTCATGATAATGGGAATAATGTTATTGAGCAACTTTCATGTACGTTGTCTACATCATAAAATTCTCAAGAGCTCAATAGGTTGTGCAACATTTCCCTAGCTATTTAATTTCAAGGATCTTCTTTCTTACAATATTTGTACTTTAGCATGCTCGGTTTCCTTAGTTCAATCTGACAAGTCCTCATTTTGTGCACCTTGATCAATTGACCATGCATAATTGTGCACATGTTAATCTGGTATTCTATTATGCTAATTAGCATTGGTCCAGTATGTAATTGCTATATGAGTTATGATTTATGGGTATGTATCAAATGTTTTTATTGATATGTTTTGTCCCTTATTTGTTATAAAATTTTGGTTTTGGATCTTCTAAAATTTCTAAGGTTCCATATAAATTGAAGCCTAATTTGGCCTTTTTTATCCATCCTAAATATTTGTAAACTTGGTCCATTAATATTAGAATGTCCTCAAAGGCCTTCAGTGACGGGTTGCATGGTAAAAGTATTTCTGATGCATCTCATGCACCAAGGTTGAAACAAATGTCGATGTGAATATATGTAATTTTTTGAATGTTTATTTCTAGATAGAAAAGTGAAAATAGAATGAACCTATGCAAAAATGTATAAGATGTAGCTGATTTAGATTTGTGTGATTGCAAGGTAACTGTTTGGGATGTTTTTTTCTATAATTTTCCTTTATGTATTTAGTGCATGGAGTATTAATGCAAAGCTTATCAACTTTTTGTTTCATCTCTGAACTTGGTTCTTCTCATTGTCATCCCATCATCGGTTACAAACTACAGTTGGCATTCCAAAGTAGCTAATTATAACTGGGGACCTTGCTTCAATTTCTAATGAGGTTCCTAAAGCATGGTTAAGGCTACCACTAGGTAATTTGTTTAGTTATGGGGAAATACCCAACGATTGTGAAATTTAAATTAGTATTCTCTTAGCACTGTAAGAATTATGTAAATTATAGGATTGATGACAACTATAATTTTTTATGTTTCTATATTGTGTGAAGCTCTAAAGCCATTAGTAGTGCCTGGTATATAAAGGCCACATACCTTGTCACTAGCATATGATAAGTTCATCCTGTTAGAGATTGTAGTGCAATGTCCAATAGAAACTAGTTTTATCAATTAGGAAATCTCCCTTGGTTGTAGCTAATGTGTTTTTCAGGGTTTATAATGTCACAGAAACTATAAAGGAATGTGTTGGTTATCTTTACTTAATGTGGATTAAAGTGAATCTTTTGGCTATGGGGTGATTCTCTTCAAAATATTGGGAGGATGAATGCATTTAAAAGAGGGGAGTATTAAAGAAAATAGAAATAATCATTTAGAGGGTTTTACAATCATGGACTAGCAAAAACCACCATCCTACCATGGTGACTTGCATTAAAACTATACACTCCAACTAATAATATGGATACCCAGTTCGATTTTTTGTTGTCCACTATCAAATCCTGTATTGACAACTCCTCTTCCCCCAAGGAAGGAAAAACCACTGAAGGAAACTCAAAACCCACCAAATGCTCAAAGTGGAGATCATATATGTAGATATAAAACAACAAAAAATCTAGTAGTTACAGGTTCCAATACTTTCTTTTTCCCCTGGAGATGGTTTTGGTCCCTCACATCTTGTTATTTAATGAGGACGGTGAAAAACCAAAATTTGTATTCCATTTGTGCATCAAATGATATTCAATGTCTCTCGTCCTATTCATTCTATGTCAGTCTTTTCGAATTCAATTATTATTTCATTGACATTTGCTTTCACTAATTTTGGATTAGGTTTAGGATCCATTCCACTATGCTACTTAGGATACCTTCCATCTTTAATTTCCTATATATTATTCTTCATTTCGTTTTTGTATTTATAGTTAGAATCTTGTGGGAGACAAATTTTCGTAATTGTGTGGCATGGACTATGTACCCACAAGAGGAACATTGTTGTTAGTCATGATTGTTGGTTTTTGTTTCCCTTTATTCCTTGATCTATGTATAACCTTGGGTCTAAGATTGAAAAGTCAATTTGGGGTGGGATGTGCATAAGCTAGAGCAATGAGCTTTTATTGTCCTAAATTTCCAACCTACTACCATCAACTTACTTGAACTTTGAAATTAATGGATTTTCGTCTTCCTAAATTGGCATTTTTCCTTGCGAGTGGTGAAAATTCTCCTATGGAAGTGACCACCCAAAATGATCCTACACATGGATGATGAAAAGAGAAACACCAATGGTAGATAATTTTTGAAGTTTTAAATGAGGCTTTAACAATACAGTTAATATTTGATTCAAGGATTTGCATTCATATGCAACTAATATTTGATTCAAGAATTTGCATCCAGATGTCATTAGAAAGGATTTGCTGCTTCGCAACTCATCTTGTTAATTATGGTTTTTGATGATCTTATTCACTATGAAATTTCTTTAAACGAATGGATATGCAATGATTATTTTTTCATTAATCATAGACTTATGAATTTAATCTAGTTACCATGATTTTCACCACAACCCATTTGTAGATGAGTATATCAAATTGTCTCTTTTAGTTATGGGTTCAATAAGTTATTAGTCAAATTATATTGTCTTTGGGATAGTTTTTGATATTTAACATGAATCAAATTTATTGTTGCTTGTACTTTCCTTGTATTGAGGTTGACATGAATAAAGACTCTCTAGATAAAATAATTTTTTATTGTGATTATATACTACATTCAACAACTTAGTTAAAAAAATACATATTTAAGTTGTTGTTGGGCCTTCAATTTCTCATGATTTTGCTAATAAAAATCCATTTTTCCATCATTCCACTCACCCATTGTCATCATTCTTAACCATATTTCTTCATAAATGCACCAAATTCTGACATACATGTTTACATGGTTTATTATTATTATTTCCATTATTTTTAATGAGTTAAGAAGAACTTTTCTTGGTTTTACTAATGATAGTTTTGCTAGTGCATGTTTCTGCAACTTAGTCAAGTTTCCGTAGCTATCTCCATGGTTGAGATAGTAGCACCACTCTAGAAGGAAATCCAACACATGGACATTGTTTCTAAAGGTTCCAATATGAATTTTTATTAGTTAAATTCCACCCAGCTCACAACATGTGGACCTGCAACATCAAATCAAAGGAAATATGCAATAATTTTTGACCAATCAACTTCAACCGCATTTTTTTAGCAAATGAAAGTGAATTTCAGAAAACAAAAACATAGGTTTTGTTTAGCACGGGCCCAATTAGGTTCTCATTGAACATTGTTTTATCAAATTTGTTACCATTTGATATATTTTTAAGGTTCTTTGGAGCCTTATTTAGTAAATTACTTGGATAAACAATTTTTCAATTCATCATTTAATGCATAGTCAACAAAGAGGCCAAAACGAGTTGTTCTTTAGCAAATTCGTGGAAAGAAGATCATTATGAATAGATCTGGGCTCATATTTTATCCTAAAAACCTTCAAAACATATTTGATTTTATTTTCAAATTGATCTGTTGAGATCTCGTGGCCAAAATTCATGCAATGAAATTCTGAGTTTCTAGTTGCTTCAGAAATCTATAAAACATTATAATCTATTTGATAAAGAAGAATATTTTCAATGTATTAAGCTCAGGTCTGAAGTTGTAATTATTTTTGAAAGTTATCATTGTGAAAACTTTGTTTACATGATGCAAATAATATAAACTCTGTCCATGACGTTCATGTAATTGTTAATTGGCAATTCTCTTCTCTTGACCAGAATATTCGATACCTCATAGTCCTCAGGAGGGCCCCTAGAGATATGTGAGAATAGTGTATATGTTTTCCATTTCTTTCATTTAATTTATTTTTTCTCTACACTTAAATAAAAACTCCATTTCATTTTAATGTTTTGTTGCTTTAGATTGAATTCATTTCATTGTGTTTACTTGTTTGCCTCTGTTTTTCCTACAAGACAAGCACATGTTAAAGGACCAAAAACAAACAAAAGATTTACTTTGACTTTATTTTTCTAGCCTAATCTCAAATCTATGTTTAATAGCTTAACATTTTCTTCTAATTCAAGTTCATTCATCATAAGGTTCATTATTCCTTCTTTCTAGATCTATTTCCACAATAATGATAATTGAGGTTTATTTTCAAGTCTCATAGATTAGCGTTTTCTTTAATTCATAGAATGAAATTGCTTTTTGAATTTGATAGATTAGGATTGCCTTTGAATTTAATAGATTAGTTTTGATTTCAAGCATAATAAACTAGATTTGATTTTAAAAAAAATAGGCTTGCATTTTCTTTTATGATTAATAACATAGAATTTCAAGAGCTTTCATAGTTTAGAATCGATTTTCTTTGAATCTCATTACAATTCAATTCTCGATTTGATGATAAAGTCTTTGAAAAAAAATATGTGCATGTGCTTACCAAGATCTCCTAAATAGAATCTAATTTATTTTTGAAGTTTCAAATTCATTTCAGTTATGCATAAATATTGAAAGATAATCTCCTAGCACATACGGTGTAGTGTACTTTTCAAGCTCACGTACCCGGATTGACATATAAATTCAAGTAATTTAACAATCGATTAAATTACCCAACATTTTGGCGTTGTTGCCGGGGAAGTATACATATGCCTTAGCTTTCAATTTCATCTCATTCTTAGTTGCATCCATTTAGTTGCATAAGACTAATTTCATTTTAGTACATCCTAGAAGTAGATTCATTAAAAAATAAAAATAAAGACTTCAGTCACCTACCAACCCCACTATATCACTTGGTGCAGTAAGAGCCACACGGCCACATCATGAATTCCTAGTTTTTTAGGTAGAAGAAGAGATGACAAAGGAGGTAGAAGAAATGGCTAAAGATGATGACAATGAGGAAGATCCTTTTGGATTTCCCATTCAAGAGACTGATATCAATGTTCATATGAATAACATCCCTCCATTCGTACTTCCTAAATTCAAAGGTATGAGATCAGAAGACCAGAAAACCTTTATTTTTGAATTTGAAATAACTTGTAGATCATATGGCTACCCATTACACATTCAAAAATTGAATTTGTTTCCGCAAACATTGAAGGATATATCTCTTAAATGGTTCATGGCTTTAGGAACAAATTATATAAGGACATGGGTGTTGAAGAAATGTGTAAATAGGTTCGGTATTTATAAATGAATTTTTGATCTTTCTACTTAGCAAGAAAGAGAAATATTATTTTTGTAAATTATTCGAATGTGTTTCTTGCTCATTCCATAGGTATAGGAAAGGTAAAATAATCAAAGTCATGTTCTTGAGCATGAATATGGGTCAACCTAGTGTCAAGTAGCCCTCCAAGACAAACACCATCCTCCAAGATGAAGACTGCCAACAAAACAATGAAGAAAACAATTAAGTCAACCTCAAAATGTATATTGAAGAACATTCATGTCAACTCAGTTGAAGTGGCATATCTATTCATGATCTCAAGTCGGATTTCCTACAGGACATACACTATATATACCCTATAGGATCTGCAAAAAAGTAAGAGAAGACATCTCAGATTCTTCGAAGGCATAGCTTTAGGTTCTAAGATAGTTACAGTGAGTAAGACCAGCTTGCAATTTGTCTTCTCCGAATGGGTAACCTAATAAGGATTTTGTAGCAGGAAAAGGAGGCACTTACTCTTGGCATATTAGATAGATGCAACAAATCTATGATGACAGGAGGAAGCAATCTTGATCTCAGCGTAATAATGATCTTGGTGCAATGAAAAGAACTCAGGCACAATGATCATAGTTTCTGACCTTCTTACAATTTCAACCTTCCTCAATATATCGACATCCTTCATCGAAGCAGTTCCTTTGTCTTTACATGCCTGTGATTGAAACATACTGATAGTCTCAACGTAGTATATATATAATATATATATATATTATATATATATATTATATATATATATTATCGTAATAATGATCTTGGGTGCAATGAAAATAACTCAGGCACGACGATCATAGTTCTGACCTTCTTACAGTTTCAGCCTCCTCAATATATCGACCATTCTTCATTGAGCAGTTCCTTTGTCTTTACATGCTTGTGACATATAGATATATATATCTATATATATATATAATATATATATATATATATATATATATATATATATATATATATATATATATCAAGATCTCATAGTTTTTCATGATGATTTCAGAACAATGAAAGATCTAAGTGAAGGAGCATCTATGGTGTAGCAATGATGATGATCTCAACAGTGACAAAGAAGAGGATTGGGTTCTTGGTCTTGGAGTGGCATATTAAGTCAATGGTCATGGTCTTGCTATTCATCAATTGGAATCTCTATAAGAATAATTATTTGTAGGTTTTCCTCTCCAAGAGGGAGGGGTTTTGGCCCTGGCAGAATGCCAACATCTTGTGTTCTTGTATCTTTATTTTTGGTAGCTATTTGATGAAATATAAAACACACACTCTAATAATGTTAAAGAGAATATTGTGGTAATAAGAAAATTAAAAATCCTCACAAATAGTTATCAAGTCAAGAAGAATCTCATTAACTCATATGACCTAGATTCTTCAACATGGTATCAGAGATATGGCTATAGTCGAAGGAAGGGAATAAAGGAGACATTTAAGAATCAATTTTCTAACAAGGCATCAAAGCAAACAGAAGGACATCAAGATCTAAATTGCAGAATTAAACCCTAATCTTGATCAAACCCTAGATCAAAGAACAAACTACAACAACAAGAGATATTGTCTCCATATTCATCATCAAAATGCCATCAAGTTATCCACAAAGCAAGGTAGGTCGAAGGACCTCAAAATGAAGATCACATCAGCTTGAAGAAAGTCAAAACCCTAGAAGCAATTATGATCTACAAGGAAAAGCATATTAAAAGTAATAGAACATTGTCATGATCTTTAAGAAAGCAAGGATCATTTCCTTACCCTAGAATAAGATCATACAAGAATAAGCCCTCTTCAATATTCATCAACATGATCATGGTGAAGATTTTGTGATCACAAATCAAGTAATTATTTTTCATTTATTAATTTGGTAAAATGACTTCATGCTGGAAAGGAGATGTATAGGTCAATAAGTCATCAAAATTCCTTGCATAGAATAAGGAGGATTGTTATAATCCTCATAGAAGAGAGAAATCATTGTTATCTATGGAAAGGTCTCTGAAATTCAACATTGTTTGAAATGCAACAAGAGACTCATAGGAAATAAATCGAAGGTCCTCTCATGCCTATGTAGAAAAAGAGGAGACATAAAGAGAGATATATGAAATGATAGAAGATATATCTCTGAATTATAGTAAATAAGGTCACATCACTTAGATCTATACCAAAATAAAGGTATCAAAGAATGAATAAATATCTTCATGAGATTTCAATTGAGAGATCTAGGAAAGATGATAAGAATGAAATCATCACTGACAAGAAAGGTAACAAATATCAATGAGAAAAATAAGGTTACCTCACTCAAAAATTTGTGGTCTCTATGATAGAGGAAAACAAGTTACAATCTATAGTATTAGAGGATAAAAGGATTCAACCTTGTGTGGAAAGGATAGGCAAGTTTGGTCCTAAAGCAAATACAAAAATAAGTATAGTAAAGATTCAATGCTATAGAAAGATTTTGGAAGTTCATAACACTGAAAGATGGAGGAATCTAAAAAAAAGGGCCAAGTAAAGAGGGAGTATCAAATATCTCCTAAGAGTAAGATAGTATCCCTCACAAAAGGATCCTATCATAAGCTCCTACATCTTGTGTTATCAGATAGGACAATGATAATAAGATGCATCATGGCATCATGAAATCATTTGAAGCAAGAGCTTGTGACATCACCATGGATATCATGGAGGACAAAAGGGACAAAATCCATGGTAGTCAAACATGAAGGATATAGCTCTTGGTAATATCATTAAACATTGAAGGAAAGAAAGATGTCATCTAGGACAAGGCTCATCATACATTAAGGAAAAAAGGAAACGTCTACTAGATAGGGATACGAAAGGTCCTCAAGATTCTCTGAAAGAATCCTCATCGGAGGGTTCACTAATCTAGAGAGGGATCAAGTGTTTCATCAAGAACTCAAACTTATGCAATTCATGGGATAACGGTGTGTTGACATGAAGCATATCAAGGGATTGAAGACCTTTCCAATCAAGGGAGCTACTAGAAGAAACCTAGATGACCTAAAGGTAAAATGAGGTATGTATGCATGTATATTATAATGTCATGTGATATGGTTGTAGGTAACATGAATCGTTACTTCTATATTGAGAAACATGATCAAAATATATTCTCCTCTGAAAGAATGCGAGTAGGCATAAGTCACACTAGATGAAATCAACATAAAATGTTCTCATATGAAGTATGAGGTAGTTTACTAAGAAGCTCTAATTGAAAGCTCTTGGAAATGGAATGTGTGAGGAAGGAAGAGATTGTGAAATATGCAACCATGATGAAGGAAATCAACATCCAAAAAACCAAGAAGATTTGACTAGGAAATCTCCTTGAAAGATATGAAGACTCTCATGAAATTCTGAAAAAGATGAAGACCATTGACAATAGATATCTTTGTGAGATGTGTCAACATGTATGCAGGATGTTTATACCTACAGGAAGATGTCATGATGAAGATCCATGTCGTATGGTATGATTTAATTTAATATGATGTTTTGATTTCTTGAATAATATCTGGATGAGTTCATGTAGCACTACTAGAACAAGACTTGTAAGTACAATTAAAACTAGCATTCATGTGGTGGATGGAAACTCCTGAAATAAGCATGGAGAGAAAAGAAGTAGCCATATGAAGAAAGTTCCATATGTATGCCAAGAAGGCCACTTTCCATGAAGAAAGGAATGACATGATGAAATAAGAAGGAAATTGATCGATGATTGTTGCCCTATAAGGAAGAAGCTCAACTAAATTTCATGACATCAAGGAGAGAAGTTGATCAAGTAGTTGAAGAACCAAAAGAGAAGTTATTGATGTATAAAAGAGTCCCTAGCTAAGAGGGATATCTGACAGGTCCCTGATCAAGAGGGTGTTTGAATTAGATCACCCCTGATTACAAAGGAGTGAGAATTGTGTTATTCCATTTCATGTGTCATGCACTAGACCAAGACTAATAGCCGTAAGTCTAGATGAAGGCCATGAATCGAAATGTAGACACATGATAGACACAATATTCTTGTCTTCACTTGGGAATAAATAATGGGAGGATTGGGTAATCATTTGGCATTCAATACTCTTTGAGGATGTGTAGGTCATCCACAATAAGAGTAGGCAAGAGGACCGATATTCTTTGAGGGATGGGAACCCAAGATAAGAATAGTGCTAGAAGGTCATACTCAGTGAACACCTAGGTGGGTATGTTCCTTGAGAGACAATGATGAAGGTGTCTATAAATCATTGGTCTTGCCAGCTCATGGTCTCATGGAGAGATGGAGTTGTTAGTCATGGCCTTGCATTGTGACAATGATGGTTGATATGATGCTATACAGATGGGATTACCAAGATGATTCTTCTTATGAGAAATTCTTCAGATTGAGAATGACAAAGTACCATTGTAAATACCTCCCTAGTTAAGAGGGAGTATTGAAGAAAATTTTAACTAGATTCGATATTTGTAAATAAATTTTTGATCTTTGTACTTATCAAGAAAGACAAATATTGTTTTTGTAAATTATTCGAATGAGTTTCTTGCTCATTCCATAGCTCTAGGAAAGGTCAAAGAATCAAAGTCATGTTCTTGAGCCCAAATGTGGGTTAACCTAGTGTCAAGTAGCCCTCCAAGACAAGCACCATCCTCCAAGACAAAGACTACCAACAAAACAACGAAGAAAACAGTGAAGTTAGCCTCAACATGTATATTGAAGAACAATC
Source organism: Pinus taeda (assembly GCA_000404065.3). Classification (NCBI taxonomy): domain Eukaryota; kingdom Viridiplantae; phylum Streptophyta; class Pinopsida; order Pinales; family Pinaceae; genus Pinus; species Pinus taeda. The sequence goes on from APFE031591084.1 coordinate 36,474, forward strand.
GTGTCGGCTCAGTTGAAGTGACATATATATTCATGAATTCAAGTCAGCTTTTCCTATAGGACATACCAATATATATACCCTATAGGATCTATACAAAATTAAGAGAATACATCTCGGATTCTTTAGAGACATAGCTATAGGAGCTTGGACAATTACAGTGAGTAAGACCTTGCAATATAATTTCTTTGGATGGGTAATATAATAAGTACTTCGTAGCAGGAAGATATCACACTTACTATTGTCATATTACATAGAAGTAGCACATATATGATTATAGGAGGAAGCAATCTTGATCTCAGTGTAATAATGATCTCGGTACAATGAAAATAACTCATGCATGGTGATCATAGTTCTAGGCTTCTCACAATTTCAGCCTCCTCACTATATCGACATTCTTCATTGAAGCAATTCCTCTATCTCAACATACTTATGACATACCAATAGTCTCAATGTAGTTTTATAATGAAGATACCGGTGCAAGGAACACACTTATTTTCTTGATATATATGATCTTTGTCTCAATATTACTGTGATCCTAGAGTAACACATTCAAAACATACTCTGTCTCGACACATTGGTGATGCACTAAACGAAGACATGATCTCATTCTCAATATATATTATGAAAAGTTATAAATGTAGCTATCATGTATATATATATGTATATATATACATATATATATATAATATATTATATATTATAATATATATATATATATATATATATATATATATATATATATACTAATATATATATATATATAATATATATATATATATATATATATATATATATATAGCACAAATCGAGATCTCATAGTTTTCATGATGATTTCATAACAGTGAAAGATCTAAGTGAAGGAGAAACTATGGTGCGGCAACAATGAACTCTTTGTTATGGTGAAGTCCTCAATGAAGGTACAAAAATAGTGTTGCAATAGTAATGAAGATCTCAGTGGTGCAATAGTGATGGCCTTAGTGGTGCAGCAATGATGATGATCTCAACAGTGACAAATAAGAGGATTGGTGTCTTGGTCTTGGAGTCTTGGTGTTCGTCAATTGGAATCTCTATAAGAAGATTTATGTGCAGGTTTTCCTCTCCAAGAGGGATGGGTTTTGGCCCTAGAAGAATGCCAACGTCTTGTGTTCTTTGTCTCTTTCCTTTTGGTAGCTATTTGATGAAATAAGAAACACACACTCTAATAATGTTAAAGAGAATATTGTGTTAATCAGAAAATTAAAAAGCCTCACAAATATTTATCAAGTCAAGAAGAATCCCATTAACTCATATGCCCCGGATTCTTCAACAATGTGATGATATGAAAAGAGTATTTTCGGAAAAATAAAAAAATTATTGCATAAACCATGACCTTAGAAATTAAGTCTTTAAGATGAACCAAAAAGAAGATGAAATCTTAGAGTATTTAGTGGAGAGATTTACTTATGATGTCAAAAGATCTAAATTTCATAATTTAGGATCAAACACATTAAAAAATCTCCTATTAGATGCTATAAGGGATGAATGGATTGATCTTCTTATCCTGGTGGGAAAAGGAGATGTCTCTCAACTGTCATTTCAAGAGATTTGTGAACTTTGTAAGAACATATCAAGAGGAAAAGCAAAGTATGGAAGATCCCCTCAAGATCCAATTATGGAAAGAGTAAGTAAGTCCACATCATTATTAGTAAGTCAAACTAAACCCAAAAATTTTCTAGAAACTTTTGGTTATTTAAATGAACAAATTGATATGCTGAGAATGAAAAACAAGAAAAAAATTGACAAGGTTTCTTCATTTATATTTTTCCCTAAATGAAGAAAGAAATATGTTGTGCATGAATGTCCACTTGATAACATCAAAATTCGTGAAATCAATGGAAGATCACAAACTACTAAAGATTGTCCATCATTACCAAGGTTAAAGGCAGTTTACCAAGGAGAAAATCAATCATTAGAGCAATCCTATTATGTAGCTCCAAGAAGAGCATGACAGCCTCATCAACTTGGTATGATGCAAGATCTTAATTCTCAATTTCAGGGTTATGCACAACAATCTCAAAGTAATTGGAAAACACCCTTTCCTTGGAAACCTTGAACATCTCAATCCCAACCTCAAAACCAACCTTGGAAACCTTGGCCATCTCAATCCCAACCTCAAAACCAATATTTGCAAAAAGGTTGTCAAGCGCCTTACAGATGAAATCCACCATATCCTCAATCTTTTCCTCATTTTCCTCAATACCAACATCAATGTTATCCATACCATTCACCTCCACCACAACATTAATTTCACCCTTATTTGACCTCAATTCAACCTTTCCCATTACCACACACGCAAGCACCCAAAAGATCCATTCCCACTCCACTACCTGCACAACCATTTCAGGCCTCCAATAATAAAACACCTCAATCTACTTACAATGTTGAGGTATTGCAAAATGATTCTCCAACAGTCATTGAAGAACAACAACCATAAGAAAATGATTCAAATAAGGTCCAAGAATCATGGATGCCTATTAAAGAAGAGTAGTTGTTGGAACCTGAGATTGAAAAGTTTCATGCATGCCTATCACTAGATTCTATGATTGGGGATCGCATCTCTGAAGAATTGCATGGCATTATAGCAAGAAGCCAAGGAACACAAGATTACATTGAATCTTGGTTCAAGACAGTCATTGGCTCCTAATACACCATTCTTTAGTGTCTTTTGACATCATCTCAATCAAGGCAGTTGGTCTCTCATATACCATACATATCAAAGCATATATTTCAAACCTGCATATGAGTTTATCTATCATCTTGTTACACACATGGTTCCATTGGAAGTATTCATATACTTGAATGAGATTTATTTTTCAAGTAGAATAGGACATAAAAAAATAAAAAATTAAAAAGTAAACAGAAAAATAAGTCCTATTGTGGAAACTAGCTTGTTGGTGTAATTGGACATGAACTTTGCTTGAAAACTAGGCAACTGGTGAGCAAAGTTCACAATAAGTTCTGCAATTTGATGACGCTTTCAATATTTTATTATGGTTCTTCAAATCATTTTGGTAATATGCTTGAGTTGGTTGATGTGGGATTCCTTAAGGCCCACCTTCCAATAGATCTTTTCCCATCGACCTCAACACCTTATCTAGGATCAAGATCAGATATTATTTGGATTTCTTTGGAACTTGCATACATCAATGGCAAGCCTCCTCATTGACAACAATGGGAATACAAAAATTTCTCTTGATTGTCAGTTCTTGCAGGTGTCTCGACTTCAACACATTCATTCGTCCCTATCAAGATGCACTCAGTTACCTTGACACTCATTTACATTATTGGTGAGTTGTCATGCATTGGTTAACAATTTTCATCATTGATCGATAATCCAATGATTTCTTTCCATGCTCGACTTCGGCACATTCATTTGCATGGTAAGAATTGTACCATAAATTTTGGTTTTGATGAAGACTATATGGTTTTATGGAATCAACAACAACTTGCAACAATATATTTTATTAGTTTATTGTAGCAACATGTTCTTGTTTTTGTCATTGAACAACAGCATGATGGAGCACTACTACAACTCTTTTCCATTCATTTCATTTTCAAGACAAATAATAAAATTAGGTCTATTTCAGTCAATATGCATTATTTTTCATGGTTTCTACTTCAGAATGCAATACACAATCCAAATTAGCAGTTCAAACTTGGAGAAAACAACTTTCTACAAAAATTGACATTTTCTGCAACAACTACGGAAAGTTGCAGTTTCTGCAGCTATTGTTTGTAACAGCCTATTTTTTGTTGTAGTAGCTTCTTCTAGGGGCAATTTTTCCATAAATATTGCAAGAAATTGGAGTAGTAGAAATTAAAAAATAAATAAAATAAAATAAAATTGAGGTACTAGTTTTCTTAGAATATAATAAATTGAGTAAGACGCGGGCATAATTCCAAAAAAAGTGCAATTTTCTAGGACTTTTCAGCAGGTTTTTGAGGCATATTTTCATTTTTCACCATTGTGCATAGATTAGGCTAGATTTTGGTATATTTTAATGACATCATCTTTTCTTCATTGAAGTGGGATTCTGAAGGCATGTGGCGGTAAAAAAGGTAAAAATGTACCATTTCCCTTTTGAATCACTCAATTTAGCCTTAAAATGAGTTCGTGGCATATGTTTTGTTGCAACATTTGGTAGTGTGAAGGGTGAAACATGGCATAAATTGATTTGACCATATCCTACAAGCCATGCATCTGTTGGTTCTGAAAGTTTTATGGTAAATGCATTGAAGTAGGGTTAATAAATACCCAAAATTTCAAGAAATTTCAGTGTGTATTTTTAAATACATTGTTCACTTTCACCTAGCCATCTCTCAATTTTCTTGAGATCCTTGCACCCATTGGCTAAGATATTTTGTGGGAAGATGCATAAAACTAATGGTAGCAACCTCAGAAAAACTTAGGAGAATCCTTTTTATCATTTGAGAGATGAAAAAAAAAATTCTACTACAAGAAGGGGACAAAATCTTTGGAACAAGGTCAAAGTGATTGTCAATGCATCATGCAACAACAGTGTACCTAAGCCAAATCAACACCTACAACCCCTACTTCAGAATTTCAAGTTCTTCGAAAGGTAAACTTAAGGTAAAACTAGCATTAGACTTTTTAATTTGTTAAATTTTTTATAAATTGTAATAAGAAAGCTATTGAAAACACGTGATCTATGTGTTTCACCCTATCATATTCACATTCTTCAAACCATTTTTTTCAATCCTTCATCCCTATTCTACTATTTTCAGCCCTAGTTCCTTATTGGATGCTCTACCAATGTTGTTATGACTAAGCCACATATTATGATTGCATAATCTTTTCATCAGATCTTATGTTTAGCTTTTCTCTTCTTGCTGCCATATAAATTAATTCATGCTTCTTCAATGAACAATCTGACCTTTTGGCCTTCATTCATGCTTTCCTTAATAGTCCATCAACATGAAATTCTTGAGAAAAAGAATTGTTTTACAGATTTATCAAGCTTGACTTCACGGTACATGTTTGTAGCACATGATCAAAAGGTGGTGGTCTGTTTACATAAAACATTCATGGGGCACATGGATATCATTCATTATTTGGGTTGGAAAGGACATGGATGTAGTAAGAGTCTTATTGATGCAATCCTCATAATATGGCATGTTGGATATTCTATTAAGGATTAAACAATTTGTGCACAATTGTTTAAGTGACAAAAACTTCATAAATTGTTTCTAAGATTGAATTTGCAAAGGCTTTAACAACAATGACAAGTACTTGGATATGATACTTTATGGGCACCCTTGTCTTTCACACAAGTTGTATATGATAATGTGTAGGGATTAATAAGTAATTCATATATGTTTATTTATTAAAGAATAACAAATTAGATGGCATCATATCATTCATGAGTAGCATACTATGGCAAGAATTTCAACAAGAGTGGATAGCACTTCTTTTTCATTTTGCAACTATCAAGAAACAAGTGTGGAAACAAAGAGTTGTGCTACCAGATGTGTATTTTTGGAGAATGAATTCATTGGTTCACTAAACAAGAGAGAAAAACAAATCTTAACAAGATAGATGATCTACATCAATCCCTTGGAGCTTTGGTCAAGGATTAAGTTGAAATGAAAAAATAGAGGATCACCGAGATCTAGTTGAATCGTGAAATTTTGCAGAGCTTTATTTGCATGAGGACATGCAAAAACTTAAGTGTGGGGGAATGTTGGGCCTACAATTTGTCATGATTCTACTAATCAAACCATCCATTTTTACATCATTCCACTCACCCATTGTCATCATTCTTAACCATATTTCTTCATAAACGCACCAAATTCCGGCATACATGTGTACATGGTTTATTATTATTATTTCCATTATTTTTAATGAGTTAAGAAGAAATTTGATTGGTTTTACTAATGATAGTTTTTCCAGTGCAAGTTTCTACAACTCTGTTAAGTTTCTGTAGCTATCTCCGTCGTTGAGGTAGTAGCACCACTCTAGAAGGAAATCCGACTCATGGACATTGTTTCTAAAGGTTCCAATGGGTTTTTATTGGTTAAATTCCACCCAGATCTCACATGTGGACCTCCAACATCAAATCAAAGGAAATATGCAACAATTTTGACAAGTCAACTTCAAACACGTTTTCTGAGCAAATGAAAGCGAATTTCAGAAACAAAAATGTGGATTTTATTTAGCGTGGGCCCAATTCGGATCTCAATGAGCAATTTTACCAAATTCGTTACCATTTGAGAGGTTTTCGAGCTTCTTTGGAGCCTTATTTAGTCGATTACATGGATAAACAAATTTTCAAATCATCATTTAATGCACAATCAAAAAAGAGGCCAGCACAAGATGTTCTTTAGCAAATTCATGGCAAGAAGATCATTATGAATAGATCTGGGCTCATCTTTTATCCTAAAATCCTTCAAAACATATTTGATTTTATTCTCAAATTGATTTGTTGAGATCTCATGGCCAGAATTCATGCAATGAAATTATGAGTTTTTAGTTACTTCAGAAATCTATACTGCAATCTATTTGATAAAGGAGGAGATTTTGAATATATTAAGCTCAAGTCTGAAGTTGTAATTATTTTTGAAAGGTATCATTGTGAAAATTGTACACACTGTAAATAATATAAACTATGTCCATGGTGTTCATGTAATTGTAAATTTGCAATTCTCTTCTCTTGATCTAATTTTTCAACACCTTGCAATCCTCAGGAAGGCCCCCTCGAGATCTATGAGAATAATGTAGATGTTTTCCATTTATTTCATTTAATTTATTTATGTTCTACGCTTAAATAAAAGCTCTATTTCATTTTAATGCTTTGTTGCTTTAGATTGAATCCATTTCATTATTTTTACTTGTTTGCCTACGGTTTTCCTATAGGACAAGTGCTTGTTAAAAGACCAAAAACAAACAAAAATATTTACTTTGACTTTCTTTTTCTAGCTTAGTCTCAGATTTATGTTTAATAGATTATAATCTACTCTAGTTCAAATTCATTCATCATAAGATTCGTTATTCCTACTTTCTAGATAAATTTCCACAATAATGATAATCGAGGTTTATTTTTCAAGTCTCATTGATAAGCGTTGTATTTAATTCATAGACTATAATTTCCTTTTGAATTTTATAGATTGTAATTTCCTTTGAATTTAATAGATTAGTTTTGATTTCAAGCATAATAAACTAGATTTGATTTTAATTAAAATAGACTAGTATTTTCTTTTATGATTAATAACATAGAATTTCAAGACCTTTCATAGTTTAGAATTGATTTTCTTTGAATATCCTTATAATTAAATTCTCGATTTGATGATAAAGTCTTTGAAAAACAAAACATATGCATGTGCATGTGCTTATCAAGATCTCATAAATAGAATCTAATTTTCCAATTCATTTCAGTTATGCATAAATATTGAAATCTAATCTTCTAGCACATACAATGTAGTGTACTTCACAAGCTCACGTACTCAGATTAACATATAAATGAAAGTAATTTAACAGTCAATTAAATTACCCAACGGGTGTAATTTATATTTAATAACTAGTCATTTTGCAAGATGCATATCCTAAGGTTCTCCTCTTTCAAAAATATAAGAGGAATACTAATAAATCTTGATGGTAGATTATTCCACATGCAACTAGCATTGGAGCAATTTCTAAAATGAGAATTGATAGCTTGAGCATGTGCCTCCATAAAAGGTTCATGTTATTGCTTTGAATGAAAGAGATAACTCTATGGCTAGAGTTCAAACATTAATCCTAACCATAACTTGTAAATATATTTGATTAATAGCTCATCTAGTGGTTGAAGAGACCACATGGATTTTCTATTTTTTCAAATTGAGAGAGAACCTAGTCAAATGTTTAATTGTGATATATTCAAATCAATAATATCATTAGAGTTTCCATTGGGCTTGTACCAATCACTTAAGTGGGATGATGTTTGAAAGAAGAAGTTAGGGAAGAAAGGTATACATGCACATGATTTAGATTCCCAGAAAGGAATTGTTGCCTATGTTAACACATGTGTAACCATTACCCAATAGTTAGGTTGCATTGTGGACTTGATAAAGTACAATTTTATTTTCCAAATAAAAGAATCACTATATTCATGAGTGTGAACATACATGTTTCAGTCCTTCATAGGACTAATAAAAAAAGAGATTTGACTGAGATCTTTGATTATCATTCAAAAAAACAAACTCTACCTCAACCTTGTTATATGATAGTGTCATATTGGTGCTTAGACTAGCACTCCTTGCATATCAAAATAAAACCTATAATTTCAAAAGAACTTTATAAACATATATTAAGGAGAAAATAATTGTGTAGATAACTTTATCTATAGTTGTTCAAAAAGAAAACATAGATGAAACATATGGAAGGGGTCTTAAGCCTTAATAATGGAACTCCATCCCTTCTAATTCCTAACCATTCATAAATTCATAGAAGATAAAAGAGCTAGGCCACATCGTCAATCCTTCCTTAGATAACTCATTTTCCTTTTGATTGAGCTCATGATGGATATGGGAGTGTCATCCACTAAAAAGATCTAACGAAACTTCTGATAACCTACAAGAGAGGACCAAGATTAACATTCTCCACCACAATATTGGTTACTATCTTTGAGTCCCCCAATATTTGTAATTTCAACACACCTTTTTTCAAACCAAGGGAAATAAGAGTCCAAAGCACCAGAAAAATCTACCTTCATATTAATGCCTTTATTGGTAGAGTACTAAATGGGAAAGAAGAGACACAAACTTAAGTGAAAAATAGCTCACCACATAACATTCTTTCCTTCGAAAAAATCACTTTAAATTCCATATGAATAATATACATGTTTTGGTCCTCGAGGGACTCTCATACAATAAGGATTGAAGCCATTACAAGCATATACTCATTATCAGCCCAAAATGTCACTTACTATCACATGTTGGAATTGAACCAAGGTAGGTAGGATAATAACATTTTTCCCAACCACCCAAGCTACATCCAACTAACAACACCACATAGATTGACAAAGTATGCTTATGATTATGTGCTTTGATTTAGTTGAAGGGCCTATGCATTGAATATCAAGCTCCATATCTACTTTAATAAGGGTGCTAATCAAATCATGGTCATTACTCCTTATTTGTAATTGGTGTTAGGAAGATCGTTTCAAGCGAAAACCATGTTAGATTGATTTAGGAAGGAAAAATAGATTGAATTCAAAAGTGAAAGAGCTTTTGAAGGATAAATATGAGTTGTATAACAACTAAGACATGAAAGGGATACTTAGTTTCAAAGGTGTTATCAATTTAAGGTTAACATTAAAATATATATCTTTACATAATTAATTAAATAACATCCTACTTCAATCCAAGGACCAAAATTAACATTACCAATAATATTGATATTATATCCAATAAAATCTCCTGACTTATAAGTATTACCTATATAATGTATTACCGACCATTATTATAAAAAACATGTTTCTCTAACATAATTACATTCCTTTATTTATTTAAGTGTCTTACAATGTATAAATAAATATATAAATAGATTAATCTTTTATTTTAGTTACAATGCTACATATGTAATTATATTACTATATGTAAAACGTTAAATAATTAGAATTCATATGTATTACAACTAAAAAAATATTCTAATTTTATTTTACTTTCAATATTGAAAGTAATGCTAACAATAAATCAGGTCTTTCTTTCATTTATATTTATTATTTATACAATATATCCGGCCCTTATAATTAATTAGTTAACGTTTAAAACTGCCCTATATTTAATTAAATTCCTTTCCACATTAATCATCTCTAAACAATTAGGAATATAAATACATAATACAATATAATATTTATACCAAAAGTTTATTTATAATATGAATATAATATTTAGTGTTCATTAATATATTATATGACAAAGAAATTAAGTAATTGAATCAGATATTTATTATTATTGAAATTTATTATTAATTTAAAATTGATGTTAGGTTAATAATATTGATTTTATGTTGTTTATTTAGTATAAAGTAGATAATGACATAATGTTATGTTAAGATATTTTATGGTGTAAAGGTAATTAGTTGAAA